>WAAE01013762.1:80871-98194 GCA_013400495.1 Nicator chloris
GGGGGTGCGAGGCAGGGAAGGTGGTGTTTAAAGGAGAGTTTCCATTGTCAACATGGATATTCATTTTCTGAACATGCCCATGAGAAATAATCTTTAAGAAGTAATTCTCTAACCTCTGAGAAATCAAGGCTCTGATGACAGAGACTGATTACTGAGACATTGCATCACCTCTTGCACTCCTTGTGCTCACATTCAGTTGGTGACGCTTCTTTTTCATAGCTTGAAACAACAGATTTCAACTGCAAGCTGCAGAAGCAAACCAACTCCATAGGGAGTTGAATAGGAAAGCTTGGAATAAGGAGGGCTGAAGAGCTGAAATCACAAAGAAATACAAAGAAGAGTAATTTAAGGTAAGCCAAGTTTGTTCTCAGTGAAAGAGACACTGGAGAACAGTAGGACAGACATCTTGAATGGCAAGGGAGAGGTGAGGCTTCCAAGCCCTCCTTGCTCCATTGCTCTTTTTGTCTTCACCAACATTAAATTAGACAAGGGGCACATTGGCAAAAAATAATGACAGTAATGGTAACTTGCTAGAGACAAAAAGGATAAGGTGAAACCCAGCCAAAGATAGTCTTGAAACATGACTCAAAAAGCTTTAGATGTAGGAAAACCAAAGGAAATCTGATTGCTGCTGCCTGTTTTCTCCCACTCCAAATAAAAGAGGCAGATGGCTAGGAAGAAGAAAGACAAAATCTTACGACATTGCAGCTATCGTATCAACACAAATAGATAAAGTTTCTGCAAAGCAGATTTCTGTCAACTTCTCAGAGCTTAGAAAGAGGAAATTATGATGGCAGTGAGTGCTAAAATGGTTTTTTTGAAAGAAAATAACACTGAAAATTAGAAACAGTCAAAGCTGTAACCAGAGCTGCGCTGTATCAAAATGAAATCGTTTTCATTTTCAAACAAATCTTAACTTAGTGCTCAGACACAGTCCGAAAACACAGGAAGAATGAGTTTTAAATCCAGTGTTTACAGTTTTAAATTTCTGTTACCATTCCAAGACTATATACAAAACCTCTTTCATTAGATTTTATTATTCTTTCTGCACCATTAACAAAACTAGAAGCCAAATTCCAATTATTTTTTGCTCTGATGAATATGTGTACAGGAATGGTAAATTGTCAGGTGTCACACTGTAATTGCTACACTGACAGAAAGTATTTTTTCCATGTGAAAATCAGTTTAAAGAGCAGAAACGAGTTTAAAAATATATATAATTGTTAGTAAACATTTAATATGCCAATAGCACCCAGAATGCATCCACGGTGAAACCACTCTATTTCAGGCAGTGTATATTGAATAATATGCAATCCCTGCCCTGACAGAGAAGGAATGTAGAAATAAATCACTTTGAGGGGCTTGGTAAGTATTTCTGGGATTTAATGTATTGGAGTATTTTGCATTTCTGGAGTTATTTCTAATTGTGATAGGAAGTGAAGGTCATGGCATGTATCTGTTAGTGTGAATTTAATGCAGCTGTGTATAGCTGCCTGCCTGCCCAGAGACTTGCTGTGCTTAGAGGGAGGGCACTGCACTTTTTATGTGCAACCTCACATGTGTTAAACATAATTAGACTATTCAAGGCCTATAAATCTTCTCCATGTCAATGGACAATTTACAGTCATCACAGAAGAAAGCCTATAAATCCTGAATCCTCACATTTAAGTCATCATGAGAACCTGACCACATCCTTGCATACTAAGCATAACAAAAAAGCTCTTGTGAAGAAAATGAGAAAAAAATGTGCAGTTCAGATAAGAAGGCTCTGACTGAATCTACAAAAGAGAAAAAAAAAACTAAATTTCTTTTTAAGGCTGTCTACGGGTGTTATTTTACTTGACAATGGCAGCCACTTAGGATGAAAACCATTTTCCTGCACATTCTGCTACCCAGGTCTGGATATCTGGAACATGTATCAGGCAAAAGGCTGCCTGGAGCGATTTTCTATACTGAAGAGAGAAACTCAGGAGAAGCTCAGGGAAAGTCATCAGCTCTAGGGCATCAGCTCTATGATATGGCAGATCTTTACTGAGTCTTGTAGAGGACAAAATACACAGATGCCTTCAGAATCTATAAGGAAAGCAGAAACAATATTGCACAGTGCAGAGGCACCACACGGAAGAGCACACACAGTATTGAAAGCTACGGACTCCTGACACTTGCAGTCAGCAGTGTGCTGGGAAAATGCTGCAGCTTTCCTGGCAAGGAAAGCCACAGGAAATGAAATCTCACAAGCTGAAGTATAACATACAATTCCATCAACATTACTAAGTAGCTGACATCCATAAATGTATGTCTTTAAGAGATCTTTGTCTAATAAGAAGTACACTGCAGTACTATATGCCTTCTCTCTCTCTCTCTCCCAGAAACATTTGCCATGACATTTCCTGATCAAAACATGTACTGAATATTGATCACAACAATACAAAGCCAGATTTGAGCTGACTTTCATTACAGTCGGAAAAAATTTTGAAAGATTTCACAGTACTACATCCACAATCATCGAGAATCAGTAAGTACATTAGGAACAGACCCCTTATGGACGTGAATGATTCAATTTACTCTGTGAAGTAAAAATCTTTTCTTCATGACTGCTAAATGAGAGTGGTAGGTGGGCTGTTAGCAAACGGCCTAATTGGCACGATAATCAGATATGCCAGTAAAAAGAAGACAAGGGTGAGATGGCAGTGAAGGAATGCAGACATCTATCTGCAAGCCACTCATCCTCAGCTTGCTTTCTACCCGAGAGAGAAACTGGCACCTCCTAGGGTGTGAGTCATCTCATGCTAGAACAACCAGGCAAAGTAGGTCAGACGAATCACACCTTCAAAAAGCTTTTCTGTATTCATTGACTATGCATGCCACTGGTTTAGACAGAGATGTCTAACCAGCCTGGTCATTGGCAATTAATCTGAATAAGTAACTCCTGGGAAATAATCAATAACAATACTGTCCATTTGCACATAAAGAAAATAGTTGTAGAACCCACCTGGAGCCGAAAGTCTTTTACTGTTATGCCATCACCATAAAGGTTTTTATTAAATATATATTTTGCTTTTATCTATTAGTAAGTCACCACAACTCAACTTTTTATCTGATCACCATCAATATCAGAATCATGCGTCAGGTAAAAGAACTGGTGCATGCAGAGGATAATTGATCTATTTACCCTGAGACACTGCTAAGTCAGGAGATTTATTAAAAGTCATTTGCTTACACAGTGGTGCAAGTATGTCCAAGCTACTTTTTGTGCCATTTTGAATACATAAGGTGCCATTTTGACTCTGTTAGTATTGGATTTTCCCTTTCCATTTATGAATGAACATTTTATAAAGTCCACAACTGCAGGACTAGTTTGAAGGTCTGAAGCTCAGAAACTGAAAGAAACATCGTTCAGGCAAAAAAATAGAATGCTTGAAAATGCTATGTAAATGTAAATATTAAGGGTCTGAATTAAGGCAGCACAGGAGCTTCTGATGTTTCCTGTTTTCACTTATTAACACTCAGAAGGCAATCATGTTGTTTAACACAGGGAAAAACGTGTAGCTTCCTAAGCAAACAGGAAAAAACCAATACCACCAGGCATGAGCATCAACAACTATCACAGCATTGAAACAACTGCTGCTTTAGCATGGAGACTGACTGCTAATAGGAACAAGTCCTCATCCCTGCAAACTGCACACAGGGATGCCATACCTTATCTAGAGGTCTCAGAGATATTTACTGACACTAGAGATGGGTGAAATCCAGCTTTCTACTTTTACTCAACATTGCGGAAAGAAGTGTGCATAAAGAGCACCTCGTTGTCCATTTTATTCATCTCCCCCAGCAAGGCATGCACCCATATAAAAGTCTTCTGTTTTTCCCCCAAAGTGGCTTCCCAGCACAGTGTACTGTGCTTGCCTTGGACACATTTCATTCTCTCCACAGCAGGTGGTATGGGACTATGTTTCAGATTTGTGAGACGAAAACTGTGTTGATAGCACAGTGATGTTGTGTTACCATCGAGCATTGCTTACACTGGGTCAAGGCCTTTTCTGCGCCTCACCCCACAAGTGAGAGGGCTGGGGGGGCCCAAGGAGCTGGGAGGGGACACAGCCCAGACAGCTGATCCCAGTGACCAAAGGGATATCCCATACCACATCATGTCACATTCAGAAATAACAGCTAGGGTGTTGGTGGGGCTGCTTTGCCTCGGGAAAGACATTGTCCCACTGGTGGTGAGCACTGGGAGGTTTTTGCATCAGTTGCTTTTCTTGGGTTTGTTTCCTTTTTGTTCTTGTTGTTTCTTTTTAGTTATTAAACTCTCTTTGTCTCAACCCGAGAATTTTCTCTTTCACCCTTCCTGTCTTCTGTCCCTCATCCCACTAGGAGGAGAGGGAGCGAGCGGCTGTGTGTTGAGCTGCCTGCTGTGGATAACCACGGCAGCCGACCCTATCTTCCTTGTGGCTGACATTATTTATCCCTCTTCTTCGGGCGCCTCGTGCCACTCGCATCCCTGGGGCCAGCCCTTCCCGGTGCCCAGGAGAGCCAGCGGCGCTCCCAGCACGGCGGGGCCGCGCTGAGGGGCTCCGGCCAGACCGCGGGCCCAGCCCACTCCCCTCGCCCGCGCTGCCAGCCGCCATTTTGCCGCAGGGAGGCGGCGGGAGCCCCGCACGGGCGGTGCTGCGGGGCCGCTCCCGGCGCCGCTCCCGGAGCCTCCGCCCCGCCCGGCCTTGCTGCTGTGCCCGGCCTTGCTGCGGCCCCCGCCGGACTCACTGCTTCCGCCTCTCCCGCCCCAGCTCCAGCGCCAAGCGCTCCGGCTCTGCCGCCCGCCGACCGCCGCCTTCCCCCATTGCTGCCGCCGCCGGCGCCCGTGCCGCTCGCAGCCCCCGCGTCGCCGGCGTTGCGCGGGGTGACGGCTGCGAGCGGCCGGCGGAGCCCGAGGGAGCGGCGCGCTGAGGCCACTCCGCCCCCGGCTCGGGCACCCTTTCCCCGGCAGTGAGCGCGTCTCTCCCGCTGCCCAGGGAAAGCCGAGAGGGGAGACGGGGCCGGGCGCCACCGGCAGCCGCTACCGCCGGCACCTGCCCCGGCCCCGATGGGCGCCGCCCCGTCCCGCCCGCCCGCGTTTGCGGCAGCGCTCGCTCGCCGCTGGTGCGACGGCTGCGTTTGACGGGCTGTTCTGCCCTCTGTCCAGCGAAATGCCCGGCATGTGGCTCGGGCACCACCAGAAACGGATGGGGCAAGTAGGATACAGCTTTGGCCTAGTTAAGAGTTTTGACCGTGTAGGTTGAACTGCATGCTGAGCTTTTCATGACCTAGGGAAACACAAATGTGTGCAGATTTTTAAAATTTTTTAACATTTATTTTGGATGGGAAGTAGCACGATTTTAAAGTAGACGCTGTGACCTACATGTGAAGGCAGGCACACTGCAGTGGAACCTGGTCTATGGCGTGCCCAGCCCATATTTTAGTACACTCGATCATTGTGATCTGTGCTGTTCACAAATCAGTGTGTAAGACCCTAACTTTAGACAGAAGAGTTGAGAATAATCAGCCTTAATCATCATCCCTGATGATGTCAGTTAGCCAATGATGTTCATTAGTCAATATATATTGGAAAATACTTTAATTATCTTACACTGGTCTCGATCGATGCTTAAAAATGTTTGATGTTGCATTTTTCAAACAAGGAATTTCAGATCAGTTCATGAGTTTCTCAAAGTAAATCTTTATGGGGTGAGTTAATCAGATTATTTCTGCAACGGTGGTATCACCTCTGTCAGGTTCTCTCATCACCTTCTCTGGCTGCTTCATTGCCAGCTCTTGACATTTCTGTGACTCTTCAGTGAGCCAGTACAGCTCCTGAAACATTGAAAACTTACATAAGGGAAAATGTTTAATGTTCGCAGTTTCTGTTGGTTGGTGATCTGCAGTGGCTTACCAGCTACACAGGAAAGCACCAGACTTGATGCAAGGGACAGGCTGAAACTGGGAGTAATTAGTGTGCTCTTAGATCAACTCACCATTTCATAAGACTTAACACTCACTAGAGAACTATCTGTTCACTTTCCCAGGAAGGGGGTTGTGAAATGTGGAGTTATGTTTCGTGTCAGGTAAAGGAAGGTGACCTATGTAATCATGATTGTGAAATGTGTGGAACACGGCCATGGGACAGTTATAAAGGTAAGTTTTAATAAATAACTGGGGGAAAAAAACATGGAATAAGGCTTTTGAACAAATATTTTGCTTGCTCATAAGTGAAGAGTGTGCACTTTAAAGTTTTCACAATATGAGTTTTAAGGTTTTTACTTAGTATGAGTTTATAGGCTTTTTAACAAGTAGGATAGAAGAATATGGAAGTATTATTACTTGCTCTAACAATAAAATTATAATTGCTTGCAAGTAATTATTATAAGCTTTAAGCTGCTTTGTAATAAGAGGTTCGGAACTATAGCTTTAGAATGTATATGAAAATTTGTAATCACTTAAACAAAAGAAGGAAGTAAGCTCATCCTAACTTCCTACCAAAACCCAGGATATTGAGAATTTATGATCCTGAGAAAAGGAAGATGGATATCGCACAATTAATTTACGATCTGAAGGGAAGCTCAAGTTCAACCTTGCTGATCACCTTCATGGATTTACAACCTTAACCTGATATCAAACAGGAATTGATCACAATAGGGTATAGAAATTAAAAAGAAGAAAAATAGAAACTGGGAGGAAACCACCAAAATAGAAACTGCTGAAAAATGTGTATTTACGTGTATCAACACCAGAAAGACTAGCAGTCAATTGTGCAGCTGGAGGGAAAACCCACCCACTGTACCCAGCACTGTTTGCTCACATTTTACTATCCAAATTAATGAATTAATAAATGGAATTGCTGCTTGATATATTGGCTGAGTCAAGCTGCTCATTTATTACAGGGTGGACTTTAATTTTCCTTTACTGATATATTACGAAAAAGCGTGTGGTTTTCTCAGTTCAAGTAATTCTGTTGCACGAGTAGCAAGCCAAATGCCATAGCCCTACCACTTGCTGGGTAACAGAGGCACTGCTTTAAAAGTTTAAAACATGGCTTATGTATTACCATTACTTTAACATAGCACAAACCAGTATTGCCATCCACAAGTCAGTCCTGTTGTGAATTGTAATCCTAAAGTGGTAATGTGTCACATTGGAATTGCCCAATCTAATGCTTCACCAATACTGCAACAGCAGGGCACTAATCCAGCAGGACCTAATAACTGGGAGTAGCACAGTAGGATGGAGAGTGGGAAGTTTGATTCTAAGAAGTAATTTTAATTTCACTTGTCTGATATATATTAGAGCAGGAGATGATTTTTGAGTCTCAAGGTATAACATGCTGTCAGCTAATCAGTGAAGTATCATCTTTGGTGTGGGTTGAATTCAGAATTTTCTGATATAATTTAATCAAGAAACAAATTTAGAAGAGTGCTGCACTGTAACTGCATTTAAATTTAGCTGCTCATTCGTGTTTTACTGAATGCTACCTTTTTAAGGTTCATTTTGAAAACACATTTCATAACAAACCAGTAATTTAAGTAATGACTTGGACCTAGATTAGCATTTATAACTCACTGAGTGTACTGAATATTAACAGCAAAGGTTTTCATCAGTAACCATTTTTCTTGTTACCAGTTTTTGTGAACAACTGCTTCAAGATTAACGTAACCAGCCTGATGAATTGTTCTCAGTGGGTGGGCACATTCAGAAAGCTCAGAAAGAGACCTGGAATCACACGTCTGAGAACAGAGGGCTCAGGGGAATTGAGGGCTGTATCCCCACCCACAGCATACTCTTTCTGCCCCAGGAGACTTTAATTTGACCTCCTCTCCAGGATACTTTCAAATCCCACCCTCACCCAGGATTACTATGTGCCTTAAGCAGGTAAACTCTCAGGAAGGAGGTCACTGTGCACAGGACAAGCCCAGATCACACTGGCTGGGTTGGTGCTGCACAGCAGGTCTGACTGGGTGCTTTGCCTGGTGGTTTGGGAACTGGAGTGAGAGAAAAGCAAAAGTGTCTTGTGGACTAAGGTCTTGTGTGAGTGTGTAAAACTTCAAACCATCAATATTTTTAACAATCACAGCAGTAACACGTAAGAATTTTCCTCCATTTCTTTATTCCAAATACATTTATTTAAATTAGGTATATGGATACCACTAAAGGCATTTTTTAAGGCTTTTAATGGGTTGAGATAAAAAATTTTAGTAAGAACAGTTAGGAAACTTGGTCACAACACAATGTGTTTTGGAAACAGAATTTTATACTTAAATATTTATTATGTGAAGGCATTAAACACCTAGAATTACTTAAAAGCAAGGCAGACCAGTTGCTGAAGGCATAAATTAATTTTTACAAAAGTTATTTCTATAGCACTAGTAACTAAGGTATGATGAATGGCTGTGTGGGCAAGGGGAAACTTACAGATGTATATTTTGACTTTACCAAGGACTTTGATGTAGTGTGTCACAGTACTTTTATAGCCGAATTGGTAAGTTCTAGATTGGATAACAGGGTCATAAGGCTGCTGGAAAATTGGCTGGGCCATCAGGCTTGAAGTGTAGTGATCAGCAGTATGACTGCTTGACTCTGGGATCAATACCTGAGCCAATCCCTTATTTCCTGATTGACAACTTGTAAGACTGAGCACCAGCTCAGCAAATTTGATGACAATGGTAAATTGAGAGGAGCAGTTAGTATGCAGGAAGAAAAGGGTGACCATTTAAGGGTGGGTGTGTAGCCTGGAGAAACCTAATGAAATTCAAGAAAAATCAAGTGCAAAGCCCAGTATGTGTGGCACAGGTAAGGCCCTTGGATCACTACATGCTGGAGCAGAGTCTAGAATGCAGTGTTGTAGAAGACACAGGCTCCTGGTGAAGAAGCTGCCCTGAGCCAGCAACAGCTTACAGCAAACAAGACTGATGGGCTCCTGGGCAGCCATAGCAAGGGCATGGCTAGGAGCCTGAGGGAGATGGTTCCTCCACTCTGTTCAGCACATGCTGAAGTGCTTTGCTTTTGACTCCCAAACAAGTCCCAAGGGCTGCATTAGGTGAGGAACTTGCCTTTGTTCAGGCTGAAGAAGACATAAGGAAAGCTTAGTGCTGTAATCAGCTATGTAATATGAAAGTCTAAATAAGATGGAGCAGCCAGTTTCCTCCAGAGTATATGATGGAAGGATATACAGTAGAATGCACCTGCATATAAAAATGTTTGGTTTAGTATAAGGGGAAATATTGAGCAGAGTCAAGTTGGGCAAAGACTGCCCACAGGGGCTGTGAAGTCTCCATCCTTGAAGATAATCACAACATGAGCAGAATTGGGGCAGAGTACTGTGCTCCAGGCTAGACCTGTTTTGAGCAGGAGGTGGATTACAGACCAGGGGGTCCCTTCCAACCCTCAGCGTTCTATCGTAAGCTGGTCACCATGTTTTTTGTAGTGGAAGGTAAGTTTACCAATCCTGTTTAAAGGATTATGGATTTATTCAGGGACTATTAAAAATAGGCTATTCCAAGTCAGTTTTAAACCAGCATTAAACAAACCAATCAAATGACCCTTGGAATCTAGAGGAATCCATTCAAATACAGGGGTTTAGATTTGAGATAAGAACTGTGGTTTATATCTACACAATGATGAAAATGCCAGAGATGGCAGCATCTTAGAATGACTTGAAGATCATTTAAAGTAATCCTCTTGAGACAAGATTTGAGACTAGTATTGGAGCAGAAAAGACTTTGAATAAATTTGGAAATAAGAATGCCTTAGGAAATCAGGTAGTAGTTCATGCACTACACAGCACAGTAAAACTTCCAGGACTGCCATGTATCAAAAGATGTTCAGTGTTCAAAGAAAGAAAACCAAGCTGAGAATAGAAAGCTAACCTAAGACAGGAGGTTTGGGGAGCTTAATACATAAAAGGGAGAGCTGAGATAAAGCAGTAAATGTGAGAAGGCTGTTGTATATGGTAGAAGAAGGGAGGAAAAGGCTATGGAGTTGCTACCCTGGACCCAAGAAGTGGCAGGTGTAAGTTCAACAGCACCATACTATCAGCTGGGAAAATTAACTAAACTTTGGAAGAATGTGAAAGGGAAGATCATGGATGCATCACATTACAAACTGTAAAATGGGGTAGGCATCACTCAACAAATAGTTTTAATCCATTTTAAAAGACTGGATACACATGAAGAGAGTAACAGCAGGTTGAGCAGGACACCACTACTTGCCTGATACTGACAGCATTTAAATGTTTGCTTTTTTTTTCCTCAGTGTGCTCCAATGTGGCCTCTTGAAGGCTGTAACACCTTGATTAACACAACTTTTTGTTTTGATGGTTTATAGATGAAACTAAAGGGTATGAGCTATATGGAAAACCTCAAAACGGGAGGGAGAAAGAAGATACAAATACCTGTATCCCTATTGTAAATACAGCTCATAGCAACAAAATATGCTTTTGCTAGTGTGAAGTCTTTAGCAGTCTCCAACTGGTTACACAAGCTGGCAAGTGGCAGACTATAGTAACAGAAATTGTTGCAGTGTACTTTGGATGGAACCTTTTAGTTTGAAATACTTGAGCTCTACAGCTGATGAGCTTATTTATACTGCAGATATACCCCAATACTGCTATTTTATTACTTTTGAGGAAGTCCTAGTTTTTCCACTTATGGATCCATATAGTAGCTTCATATCATAAAAAGGTCAAGCACAGATTTTATCTTTATTTCCATAAATCAAAGTTACACTTCAAGTGGTTAGATCCTTTCTTTCACATTTCTCACGCTAAGCACTCACCTGCAGTAGCTACCACAAAATATGCACCTATTACCATTCTAACAGATGGTAGTTGTTTCTTCAATCTTCTACAAATATCACTTGCCAACAACAATTTATAGTTATTTTCTCCATCTACATGAAATGGAGATAAGTTATAAGTTGTTGGCACTCTCTGTTGCAGGTCCAGCCAATATTAGAATATGCAGCAGCTTTAAAATTCAATAGTAAAGTGTTAAATAAGTAGCAGTCAAAGCATCTCAAGGATTTAACATATTGAGTTATTTTACACTGTGCTACAAACAGGATGACAAATCTACACAGAAATGTCTATTCTACACAACTCTTCATTAAAAGGGTTTGTCTTCACAGTCTTTTTAAACACGTCACACCGTTGTGCAACTATGACTTTAATGGAATAAATATGATGACCATTAGGAGGCCATGATATATAATCTGATTCTTTCTGGATCAGCTGAAAAGTACAGAATGCACAGAATTTCCTAGTGCCCGCTAATATTTTCACAGAAAAATAATTTATGCAAAACCACACTTATCCTCTCTACATAAAAACCTGAATTTCAAAAAATCTTTGTATATTCCTTATGGAGTCAACTGGAAAATGCATTTTTCTAGACCTGTAAATACCTTCTTTTAGAAGAAATGCTTGGTATCTTTGGTTTACTTATATGCTGGATGAGGGAAAAAAAAAAGTCTGAAAGGGAATGACTACTTAATTACCTGAGGTTCATCTTTCATTTCTCCTAACATGAACTTCTGATAAGATCAGCTGTTTTGTAGGTGAAAAGAGAAATTCTCTACAAAACAATGAAACACAATGCTTATTTTAGTAGTGCATATTAAGTAAGACAAGGCTTGATTAGTAAAACTAATTCCTAAAGATAGTTATAAAGCCAAAACTGGTAATTTTACTTGTTCCAGAATTAGTACTCCTACTCTTTCTGTATCACCACCTTCTTTATAAATATAAAGTGTTACAAAAATATTCACAATAGTATTTCTATATTAATCTATTATTCCATATATTATTTTGAAAAAGTGCTTAAAGAGGCAAGTATATGAACTGCAAACTCACATCCTTCCAGCTGCCTAAAGCCCTGATCCAGTTGTTTAAACCCCTTGCTCGGTACAGAACAAGGTGGTGACAACTTTCATTTTTCCTCCTACAAATGCTCTTCCTACTTTTACATTTTCCTGTCAAATTAAGTAACAGTTGCTTGAAAAATACAGTGTGACTTATGTTCAATGTCAGATGAGCAATGTAGTTACTTCTAAATAGGAAGTTTCATCCCTAATGTAAGGCTTTGAGAAGTATTTAATTGCTTTCATTTTTTACCCTTCTTCTCATTATCCAATACTTTATATTCATCTAGCACAGCATGGCCAGTTTCCTTTGCAGTTCTCTTTACAACAGATTTGATACCAATATTTTCAATGTTAAATGCTGTAACACCAACATTGATTGCAGAATTCATAGCGTTGTCTGTGGCATGGCCAGCATCCTCTCCATACCTAAGGAAAGAGAGCAGTTTTGTAGATTTGTATACTTAGTATTTTAATCTTCCCCAGAATTCTTTTGAGAGCAAAAATTCAGGCATTACCAAGAAAAAATAAAAAGCACAGTGCCCAAATGTCTAAAGAATAAAATTAGACTTTATGAAGCCATTTGAATAAAGGCTGCTCCTCTACCAGATCAATTGCTCTTTGAAAATACCAACTGCTCTTTGAAAATACCAATACACTTCTACACTTCTTCAAGAACACTTCCAGTCTTCCTTTTTTCCCCTCTAATTTTGAAGAGTAAAAAACATATCTATAGAATGATAAAAAAGGAGGGGAGAGAAGTTTTGTGCAGTAACTAAAGGCTCTTTTTCACCTTAGTTATTAGGTGAAAACCCTACATCCTCTATATAGAAAGCTAACTGTATCCTGGGCTGCATCCAAAGCAGCATGGCCAGCAGGGCAAGGAGGGGATTCTGCCCCTCTCCTGTTCTCTTGTGAGACCCTCACCTGGAGTGCTGCAAAACTCCAGAAGGCTCAACAAAACTATCTTGAGGACATGATGAAAATTATGAAGACATAAAAACCTTTGGTCTCTCCCATGAGCTATGAGTCCAGTCTTTATGGCTTAGTGGGCAAGTTGGCAGTCTCAGACTAATTACTCAATTGTGCACAGAGAGCACAATGAAGGAGGACAAGAGTACAGTGAGAGCAGTAACTCCAACTGTTCTGGGTAGCCAGACATTTCTGCAGAGAGCACTGCAGTCAGACAAACCAGGGCAAAGGGAAGTACTCCTGGCAGCATTAGATTCCCAGCAGTCAGCAGTTATATTTTCCCTGTGCTTGTTATGACCAGAGATTCTTTGAGGACCTCAAGATAAGGCTAGAGAGAAGCAAAGAATATTAAAGAATCCAAAACTCTAGAATGTATCAGTACAGCAGCCAGAGCATGTGGCTGGAACTAACAGTGAGACCAAACAAAAAGAATTAGTGGGTTATTTGTTTTGCCTTGAATTCTCTGATAGAGCAACAGCCTTGAATCATCAACATCAGATTTGTAGGTCAGAGAATTAATCTCACAGCAGAACTATTTGTCAGTTTGATTAGTTTGTCAATTTGATTATTTTCACCTCAGGAACATCATAAGCCAGTATAGCATCAGTAAAATAAGTAACCTCATTTAAAGCAGGATTGCAGCTTATCCAGTACAGTAAGACTAACAACTTCTTAATGTCTGATAACTAATTTTTTAGTTTGCCTGCCTGAATTGTGTAATTTTTAACTCATTTTTTTTAATTGTGCAGATATATACACTGCATCTATTTAAAAAGTTTTTTAAAAAGGTAGTAGCACGGAACTTTGGCAGACACATTACTCCTGAAGCTACATTTTCACCCCATTCCAATCAACATGCATATGATGAGCAGCTCTTTAAAATTCCATCCACAAGGGTACTGCAGCTAAGTTTTAGCCATTTCTTTTTATTTAGAGACACTGATGGTGCTGCTTTAGCTTTGTTTCCATTAAGTGGAATTTAGTTCATTCACAAGTATTTTGAGTGGCAGACATCTTTGTCAATGAAATAAAAAACAGCTTACAAAAGGGAGATTATATAAAATTTTAAAATAAGGATAGATTTTAAAGATTACATATCAAATATTTTCAATCATATTGCAGTTAGCTGCAACAGGTAGTTACTTATTTTTTTTCACTCTTAGTGTCTGTTGTCTGCTGATCTCCATATTTCCTATATTTGTATCTAAAACAAAAACATTAATATGAATTTATGTGAAATGAGTACCAGTACAATTTCTTCTGACATAGCTACTGCAAACAAACATTAGCAAGAAACCACAACTGACTAGAACTTCACTATTCAACCTCCTATTTGAAATGCATCACAACACAACCCTGAATGCCAATCTGCTTAATACTGTATGCTGATGTTTATCTTGTTACCATTGGCTTGTAGCCTGTATGCACTTTCAGCAATCCTTTTAATATCTCTTTTGCTACACTTATCACCCATTCCATTGAAACTGCTTGCTTCTGCTTACTCTTCACTGTCTATTAAATCTACTGCCCTTTTTGTGAGGGGTGCATTTCATGTTTCACAGTTATTTCAATATATTCCTTTATTCTCCACAGCATATTCCAGTACATGCATACAGCTTTCATCTTTCCATCAACTTAGTAACATCATCTTAATCCCAAATGTTATTGTCCTCTTCCCCCACTCTCTTTTTCTAAGAACATCTGTATTCTGCAAGTCGAGGCTGTTCTATTACTGCTATATATGCCTTAGATTTCCTTACAAAATTTTCTTTTTTTGTACTGCCTTGCTTTAGCCAAACCTGCTGACAGATGAGGTTCTTTTATTTCTCATAAATTTAGCTAAGTTTGCATAAATTCAGGATTAGAGCTGAGAGGTTTAAACCGTTAATTTTTTTCACAATGGTATTATACCATAGAGCAAAGATATAAATCTGAAAATTATTTGTATCACAGCCTGAAGCTGTAATACTTCTACAAAGAACTAAAAAAATACTTCTTACAATCATTTACTCATTTGAGATTTTTGCATACAGGAGATGCTCATTACTGTGCACTTACCACCTTATCATGTGCTACGTAATTACAGCAAAGGAGGCATTTCACTTAGCTTCCCTACACTTTCATAAGCTTTTTTTGCCAGTATTCAAGAGACAATAACAGTGTGCTGTGGAAGATGAAAACAATAAAAACATAACTTACTTGTATTTGACAGTTTTTACAGTCTCAGTTGAAACGCTTTTAGCAATGCACTTCGCTGCACTTTCTAAACCTTGCCACACTGTTGAAAACCCTGTAGAAACAATCAGCTTATTTGAGTTCACACCATTAAAAATATGTTATTAAAAAAAGTGTAAGGAATTTTTATTACCTTGAACTCCACTTGCTGCTACAACTAGAGCACCATCAAAAGTAGATTTGCCATCTTTATCTTTCTTTAGGGATTCTGGAACTAATTTGCTGCCATGCTTCTTCACGTGTGGAGCCAGCTCCTTTCCGACACAGCTTGCAATAGAACACACCCCTTCAACTACCATAAAACAATAGTATGCAGATTATTTAGTGAGAACAAAGAACAAACATCCTTCTTTAAAAAATCTTTACTCATAATTAACAGGAAGCTTCACTGAAGTCTTAAGTGATGCTTCTATTTAAATAGGCTTATATGAAAGACAGACTTGAATCCAAATGTAAGTGCCCGATTGATACTGAGCGACCTTATTTTTCAGGTTCTACACAGCTCCAAATCCTAAGAACCAAGTAAGGTTGGCCTTGTGACTAAAAAATGCCTTAAAAGACATACATACACATCTCACCCTCCAATTTCAAGAAACTTGTTTCCACTGTTTTGTTATCTCTAACTTGTAAATAGAGAATAAGCTGCTGCTTTCCTGACTTGTCTTCTACGTAGAAGTCTTTCTTACAAGCATTCCAGCTCTTCAAATTAGTTTAATAAGATCAGCACAACTGACTTATGAACCTGGATGAGTCACTAGACAATAAATATAAAGATTATATGCAAGTAAATAACTAAATGAAGTTACTGAATGCTGTTTGGGTTGCCAGGCACCTCTGAATACCAGGCCATTTCTATTTTAATATTTATACATAGTCAGATAGACTTGTTTCAGGTGTGTGTGTTTAAAAATATGGACACACACATTCGCTTGTGGTACTGTGTGTTAGCAACCAGTCAGAGTAGAGCTTTTAAAGAACATGGTTATCAACTTTAAAAAAAAGAGACACCATTTTGAATTAACTGTCCAAAGCTTTCACAAGCATGTCAAACGTAACACTATACAGACTATTCATTTAGGAAAGAAAAAGATGTCTCAAGGCCAAGTAAAACATACTAGTCTTAAAGCATGTCTCTTGCAGGAGATAACTAGGCACAAATTACTGATCTCTGAATTTTACCACATCAGTACCTCCTCTAGTTTACTGGCTAGAGAAACCAGCTTGCATTTTACCAAGTTTTTATTATTTAAGGCAAAAATATTATATTCTGTGAGATGGAAATTTTTACCTAAGAATTGGCTGACTTTCACAGCTCCTCCAGTAGCCTGTTTTGCTACATGAAGTCCCTTTGCTACAGTTGGGTTGACTTCCACAGGCTTTTCTTCCGGTTGAATGTGCTCTCGCAGTTTAGAAGCTCCTTTGTGAATAGCTTTACCCGTGTATTCTGCTCCTTTCATTAGGCCCCAGCTTACCCAAGACGCACCTTCAAGGCAAAATTTGTTTTTCTTAGTATGTACAATTTTATGGACTGTGATTCCTTCAGCTATCCCTCCTCTGCCTCTGCAAAACAGGAATGTTTAGAAACATTCCTGATTACAGTCCGCAATTATATTCTCCCCTGAATGGGCCAGCAGAGAAGTCCTGCAGTAATTTCTGCACCTATACCAGCACTTTTTACATTCATTTGATTTAAGTTTAATATAGCCCACATCCAAATGTCAGCCTAATACAGATACTTAGTTTTTTAATGGATATGCAAGCACAAGCTGATTCAGAAGTGAAGTCACTGCACATCTCAATGCTATTAACACTCAGGAAAACAGACATACCCAACCCTCTAGCCTCCCTTGCAAGTTCAAGGGATTGTATTTATTACAAATACATACAAATAAATACAAGGGATTTTATTTATTACAATCAGCTGGTGACCATTACTATATTCCAAAGGTTCTCAGAGGAAAAAACACACATGTTTATCTGCCGAAATCACAACAGATACTTGCTGTAATATGTGTTCATACAGGGGTAAAACTGTTCTGTCACAGTGGTTTGAGTCCCAGCAGGTGACATTCTAACAGAGGCAAATGAGGAGCCAAGCTCATTTGCAATGAACAAACTGTTGGCAATGGATTTATATTTTGCATGGTTTTTATGAGGCTCATCAAGGCATCCTTTAGAGGCTCAAGACTGGAACACGTGAACAACTACTTCTGATCACTCAGCTTCTACCAGC
>WAAE01013765.1:0-50581 GCA_013400495.1 Nicator chloris
ATGGAAAGCTGAAGCAGAGATAAGAAGATAAAAAAGAATGACCTGTGATTGAGGATCTCTTTGACTAGCTTTGGCTTGCTTGCTTTTTTCTTGATAGTTTACCCCACAGGATGTCCAGAGGAAGATTTTAATTCTCTCAGTGCCAACGAAGTTTCAGCATTGCTTCAGCTGAGACTGGCAGTGCTCAGTTTGGCAGCAGCTTGCTTGGAAGTCATGTAACTGTGCTTTCAGCATGCGAGTACGGCACTGGTATTAAGCAGGTAACAGCCTAAGAGAGCCTTTTACAGGCAAGAGGCAAAGCTCTTCAGCCTTAATGCTTTCCTTTCCTCAAGCTGCTGAATGTGTGGAGCAGAGCTAGAGGAACACAAAGTCTAAACGGTAACCCCGGAGAAACAAAAGACCAATAGACAGGGAACAACACATAAAGATAGGAAACAAAATGGCAGGTGCTTGGCTATTTTCCAGTGAAAAAATAGATGCATTTCCAGCAAGTTGGAAAAAAATTAAAAGTTGTGCTGTCATGGAGGCTGTGTGCTCATGTCTAGATGCTATTTTACTGGACTTCCTGAAGATTAGGGAAGAGATTTCTGTGTCTGTTCATATTCTCAGATTTTATTTTTTAAAGAGATTTTCAAATAAAGCACTCTAGCTAAAATCATACACTATAAATTCTTGTGTGGCACAAATTGCAGAACTGAGGAAACAGTTCTGTCTTGAACTGAGCTGTGTTACGAGTTCTGCTGTCCTCTTCCATTGCTGCAGTGTAGCTTCATTTATTTTCTTATTATAAGGGAATGGGTTAGCCGTGTTTTCTGTGGTATCTGCATGACAATCCGGAGGTTATATAAATGATATTTAAAAGAGTAGCTTCAAATTCATGTGACCATTGTTTGTCTGTAAAGTGAAGGCCAGCTTCCTAAGGCTTGCTCCTTGGAAAGGCAAGAGGTGAGGCTGTCCAGCTGTCATCTGTAGAGATTTAGCTATGTCATGCTGTCATTCCTTCCTTCCTTGGAGCCCTCCCCAATTGCACAATTGCATTCAAAGATGATTCAAAATGTATAAAAATAATTGCCTGATGTTACTTGCCCATATAGTCATCTGCAGTTACCACATCAATGTTATGTGATTTTGTACAGGAAGGGAAGAGATCCAGGAACCAGTCTCTGCTGAAATGTGGTTTGATGAAAAAGTTCGCTAACTCCCAGGCTAGAAGGCAGATACAAGCTTTAGCATCTGCCAAGAATGCAAAGCATGGTGCTTATCCACACTCGGACCAAAAATGTGGGAATCAAGAGACTGTATCTCCAGTCAGCAGCTACCCAGAAGCAGAGTTATAGTTCTTTCTGTTTGAAGGACTTGGACAATTCAAGGGTTTTGTTATTGCTGTCCCTTGTGCTTCATGCATTCTTTCAGAGAAGTCGCTTAGTCAGAAGAGCTGATTCCAATGGCTTTTCTTTTTACACTACTGAGGCTGTTGCGTGTATTGCTGTTGGTTTCCCACATTCCTACTGTGGTTCCTAAGATCTGTTTTTATGAAGAACAGCTTTCTTTCCGTTTTTGGAAAACAGCATGCTGCACATAAAAAGAAATGGTAATATGACATACGTACTTTTCAAAAATCATTGCAGTGGGTTGCTAAGTAAAACGGTTTGGAATGTGGCTATGCTTTGGCAATGATTATTTGATTTATTGCATTTTGGACCTGAATCTTGATTTATTTCAACTTGGACCTTTACAACACGAACTTGTACCAAGATCTTCTTCCAGTAAACTGAAACTTTAAATGCATTTTCTGGAAAAGTACTGATTCTGCATGTATCCTTAAAGTGCAAATTAAGAGGTACTACACATCTTAAATTGGGAAGACTAACTTGAACATATTTAAGAAACATAATTTTTAAAAAAATTTTCATGGGCCTCTTAGTGAAGCATTGCAGGACTGAGCTGTTGCTGGAACCTTAGCTCAGGCTTCCGAATTGATCCAGTTGCTGTTGTATGGCTTACTTGGTCACTCAGTATCCCTGTGTTTTGTGCAAATGTCAAGTAAAACAACACAGGCACAACTCAAATTGGAGACCGCTGAGTATGTATTAAATGGCCCATGAGCCTGCTGCCAACTGAGTCATGCTTGACATCGTGAGACTGTTTTTATCTTTGCTCAGTTTACAAGAAGCTGCTAGGAGAAAATCCTATGGGAAAGAGAGAAGTAGTCATTGAGCAGTGAAAAAAGAAAAAAATAAAAACGCTCAATTATTCAGATAAACAGAAGTTGGTGTGTTCTCCCTGCTCTTGGCACTGTTGAGGGAGGCTTTTCTGTAGGCTTTGGTGGCATCAGGATAGGGATGGGTTTCTGTCAGTCAGGTGTGAGTACTTTGAGGGGAAAATAAGGGTTGTTTCATTTTACTTGAAAGCTATGACAGATGTGTAAATATTAAAATACTAGGTGTTATCTCACCTCAGTGATTACTTTTAAAAAGGTTGCAGCTCTGTTGGCAGTGGAAGAAACTTGTATAAAGACTTGGGCATTTAATATCTTGAGGGATTGGGCTCAGGGGAAGCATTGCAATGAGACAGTTGAAAAGCAGCTGCCATTTCATTACATCTCTAGTAATGTGCCAAGGTTTTCTATTAGCTTTCCATTAAAAAAAAATCACATTCAAAAGCAGCATTAAAAGTATGCCAAAGTTTTATGTTTTAAACCAGGAAGGGGATGGGAATACTGAGGCTGCCGTCTGCAGCCTGCGTGCAGTCATTCACTTTCCTCTGTTGCATCCGATTGTGACTGGTTACTGAGGAATGCCTCTTAACAGGACTCCCAATTCTTCTGTTGATTCAAATCAGACTTTAATATTCTTTGAAACTTGTAAAAAATGCATATACCCTGCGTTAGTGAGTGCACAAAAGATGACAGTGGTACTTACAGGAACGTTTTTGTAGAATGACTATTTCTTTTTTATCCCATGTGTCTTATATGTGTATTCATGTATATGAAAAGGACATTATTATCAAACAGACTGAACTTTGTTGACAGCACTGTTAAATATAAATTGCAGAAATGTTTCATAAGCTGTACTCAAAGCAGTCTGACTATGAGACCTAACTCGTGACATGTGTCAGCTTCAGAAAGATAGTGTATTTTCTGTTTTTAAAGACTCAAACAAAACTTTTCACATTCTTCTTTGAAAAAAAATTGCATTTGAAGTCCTTTTTCACCCAACACATTTTTAGATAAGAGCACACAAGTCTTGACATTATTTCATTTTGTTATGCGCATCTGTCAAGGAACAGAGATATGATACAGCTGCTAAAAACTGATGATTGTGGAACAGTGAAACTTGACAGCATTTCATTTCCTTTATGTTCTGATTATACATTTATCAGGAAACCTGTATCTCTTCTAGTTGAGCTAGAAATTGGTAGAATTCAGGAACTCAAAGGCTTGGCAAAGAACTGTCCTATTATTTGGTATCATCTTACGTTTTAGAGAAGTTGCTTGGTTGAGTCATTGTTAAAGCTTTTGCTTCTTCTTTCATTATTGTGGTTCACTATCCAGAGATCACATTTCTATAGGCCCTATAACTGCTCTGCAGCACAAATTAAAGGCTGGGATATTTCATACATATACTTCGAAGTTTCAATGGTTGTCAATCATAGTTTGTAAAATATAGGGATTACAACCTGATTTTAACATCCAAACCCATTGTGTTCATTTTATGTGTGAAAATGAGAAACCCTTGTGCAGACGCAAGATTTCACAGCTCCTTTGTCATCCTGTTTTTAATTTATCTCCATGTTTTGAGCTAGTAAAATGATTTTACTTATCAGTTTAATGTAAAGTGATAAAGCATATCTATTCATCTGAATTAACAAAATTTGAGGGGACCGACAGGTTGTGTGGGATTTTTCTCACATTTTGTTTTAATATAAGTTCATATAGTAATTTTACTAATTTTTCAGTGACATACATTTACTGAATGCCACTAACCTGAAGTTCCTGTTGGGGTTCCTTAAGGATATGTATTTATCTCAACTATATTTATCTCCCGAAATACTGTTCGAAGCTAAATGGACTTTGGTGCATAATTACTCATAGAATCTAATATTTTTCCTAGGTATACTTCAGTAAGAATTACCCAGAAGTTGTTCAGAATGGTCAGCTAGCCACAGACTCCTCCTTGGATCCTTCCTCAGGATTATGCATAACTGAGACTGCACTGTGATTCCTCATTGCCTTAACTGTTCCCTGTAGAATGTACACCTGAGATCATCCAAACTCAGCGACAGCGTTTGCAAGCGTCAGTGGGAGAGGAAAGGGAGGGGGGCGATTCTTTGCACTGGACATCCTTCCTATTTAATACTGAGAAGAAAATTTTTACTGTCCCTGTTTCTTTCATTTCAGTGCAATATGTTTTTCTTTCCAGCTAATTATGTTTGTATTGCTAAGGAAATCAGACAGATTGAGTTTCTATTTGAAAGTTACGTGGTAGAGATCTCTTTTATTTAAACAGGTGCAGGACACCTTACAAGTCTAGTGTGCATATTTGGAGCTTAGTAAAATAATTGGAATATGTCCTTTTTTTTCTTTCAGAAATATTTTGAGAGCAAGCCAAACCAAATTTTTTCAGTGTCACTTTAGCATGACAGCTCTGTCTGAACAGCAGATTTGGTAGTGTGCAACTTACTTGTCTAGAGCAGCTGTCTTTCTACCTGTCACAAGTACCTGTGCAGGCTGGTAGGAAAAACACTTGAAGAAGCCTAAACCACTTCTTCTTTTCGATAGAAAAGTACTATATGCTTTTTTTTTTTTTTTTTGATACAGTTCAAATAATGCTGTTCAAGATGAATGTAAATACTAGTTTTATTTTGCTAAAATCCAAATGCTGAAAAATCGATCTCAGTCTTCTGTACTTCAGAAGAAAATTACCACTTTTGCACTGAAGAAATATTTAAATAATTTAACATACATTCCTCTTTTTACCCAGGTTATCAAAGAAAAAAAGGTATTAAAATAACTTGAGGAAATGTTTGAATGACATGTCATTATACCTAAATACTGTGTAGTACAAAGTTATCTTCAACACAACACATTGAAATGTATACATTATTTGCATTTATTGTGCCTTAATATTTGTGCCTTCAAGCCAAAGCTGTAACTGCAGGGTACACAACAAATTCATTAGATATATGTTAAAAATATGTAACTTTAGTATGTTTAAAGTTTAGCGTCAGGGGTTCTGTTGAACTTCAGCTGTTTGAAGTTACCATCCTGCCAGAATAAGTAGGAAAATACAAGCTGTAGTCTCGAATGGCTGTTGCTGATAGAGAGGAATGCAGTGAGAGAAGGGTTCAATATTCATAAGTTATGTCCTGATTCAGCAAAGCACTTTAACACAAAGGCACTATTCCCATGTTTGAAAAATAAATCAAGCAAGTGCTGTGCTGCTTCAGATCTTTTCAAATTTAGTGAGCTATTCTTTGAGGTCCAGTAGAAAATACATCTATTCATCTTGCTGTTTAAAGGGCACAGGAGAGACTAAAAGGCAACAGATTTCTTCGGGACATGGAAAATATTGTGCTTTTTTAAAAATACTGAAGATGCTTGCTATTACCTTTGTAATGCCGAACAAGTGTTATTTACCCAATGTTCATCCAGTGGTCTAAAAGTAAGGCAAAACATGAATGTTTCTCATTTCGAGCAGTTCTACCAGACTATAATTTAGTCAGATACAAAGTTACTTCTTACTAAGAAATAAATTGAGGCCAAAGCCTGTGCCTCAGCACAGCCACTCATCTTGGACATTTTCCTGCTCAGAGCCAGCCCAATGGTGAGAGGCAGAATCCTTATTCCCCTTTTGCAGCATCCTCCCTGCACTGGGGCTTGCTGTCCTGCGGTGAGATCCCAGGAGAGAGGGGATTGTGTCTGCAGTGCCACCAGCCAGCTTTCTGAGGGACAGGGGCTTTTGGAGCTTGTGGAACAAACATCAGGTGTCTCTGCTTGCTGGTGACCTCCTCTTACATGGTTAGAAATCATTAGGGGGGAGTTACAAAATGAGATTCTTTTGCCCCTAGCCTTTTTTGGTCGAGTCCTGACACTTCTCCTGCAGTGTGTAGCACCTTACACTGTAACAAGTTGCACTGAGATCGTGGAACTGAACTTCACACAGTGACGTGCAGCAGGAGGATTGTGCTACATCTGATGATAAAATACCAGCCAGCCAGGGGCAGCTACCAGCCAGCAGGCCATGTGGCACAGATGTGCTCATGTAAGCAGTGCATATGGCAGATCCTTCTGAGAACACACCAGCCACATCCACTTTTTGTATAGCTTGGCCCTTCTCTGAGCTGCTGCAGTCCACTTACACAGTGTCCTAGCACACAGTTACCATCCTGTGTGTTCTGTGACTGTTTTCCTTTCCATTGAAGTTGTCTGAAATAAGGATAGGGCTGTTCCGCAGCTGAGTGAGAGTAGTGGTTGCATTGCATAGGTATGTGAAGATATAAAGTTTAAAAGTGTAAAGTCACGTTAGATAATGCTGGGGGACTGTGTAGCTTAAAGGAAGTTCAACCTCATGGCCTTGTCCACAACTGCCTTTTTGGCAAGGATCCATGGATCCATGTCCAAACTCTGCTCAAGCTTTGCCATGGAAAGACCTGGTTGGAGTGGTGCAAAACACAGCTAGGGTGAGCTGACCAGGAAGGCAGTACACTTCATCAAGCTGGGAGTTTGAGCTCCTTTGTTTATCTTCTTTTTTTTTTTTGAGCAGTGTAAATACATTCAGAGTCTGTGTTCTACAGTATGAAATTCTTATGATTCTAAACAGTTAGTTCTTATAGAAGAGGAAGTGTGATGTATAATACAGAGACTTTGAAACACTCTAAGAGAATAGTAAGTTCTCCTAGCCATACATACCTAGAGTTTATATTTTTTTTATCAGACCCAAGGAGATCTGCACGCGTAAACCAAGGGTATAATTACAGTTTTAGTTCATTTCAGCTCTGAAATGAATCTATGGTAAGTTATATTTCAGAGCAGAACTCCAAAACGCTGGCTGCTGCAGACTCACTGGTATGAGACCCTGACAGATCTAGCTATCAGTCTGTAAGCTAGAATTAATTTGATCCTGTAGCTTTTTGAATGTGCACAAAAATGTTAGGTATCTCTGAAAATGCTGATTCTGCTTCTTCACGTGTTTTGGCAGGACACTACTCGCTGTAGGTATCAAATACCAATATAAGACAAAACAAATTTTTTACAAAATCACACTTGAAACCCATAAATTGCTGAGTACAACAACGGATAGCAAGCCAT
This sequence comes from Nicator chloris, assembly GCA_013400495.1. Classification (NCBI taxonomy): domain Eukaryota; kingdom Metazoa; phylum Chordata; class Aves; order Passeriformes; family Pycnonotidae; genus Nicator; species Nicator chloris. Next base: position 7,310 of record WAAE01013765.1, read on the forward strand.
TCATGTCTGTCATTGGCATTATTTCATCTTTTTGGTTTAAAGCAACAAAAGTATTTTATTCAGGAAACTGGTTTTGGTGGTATTGTTGAAAGCTGTTTTGTTCAGATGTTGCTTAAGACCAACTGACCCATTTAATTTTAGTTGGGTAAAAAAGGTGCAGTGTACCTGAATGGCAGAACTCAAAGCAGGGGAAGAAAAAGGCATTCATGTGGTGAAAGTCTTGGTCTGTTAAATGAATACATTATCTTTCTAACAAGGTGTTTTGTGTTTCCTTATAAAGAAAAATATAAATAGTTTTAAAGTTCCATTTTGAAAAACGTTGTGCTTTATTTGGAAATAGCAAATCAGGTTACTCTAAGTTGCATACATCACTGGGGATCTTGGAAAAAGAACTCAGTCTCCTGAGTTATTCAAGCCTTTAAAATATTTCTTTGCCATGAGGTGCCTTAAAGTATTCCAGCGTATTATTTCTAATAAATATAATTTTATACGGTAATACTGAAAATCATCAGTTACAGAACTGTTGTTTCTTAGGTATAAAAATCTAGGAACAGCCTCTACTTCTGATCTTGAGAATTGCTTTTCACACATTTGTTTTGGTATGTCTTTGCTCCATCCCTTCTCAAAAGACCACTGTGAGCCAACAGAGCATGTTGGCGTTTCCAAAGCCACAGTTCGCCAGGACAGGCAATTTCATGTTTTACTTATTCGCTTGTTTTAAGGACACAAATTCTCTTCCGTGAACTGCACCATTTGCCAGATGGGCATAATCTTCCATGATACCATTTGTAGTGCCCTCTGGAAAAGGGAGGACTTTCTGACCAGCCTTAGTAATGCTGGTTGCAGAAGTAATGTTGATGGTTTCTTTTAGCCTTCCCAATACATGTGTGAAATAAGATTGAAAAAAATCAGAAGAAATGCTGCTTTTTTTTTTTGTTAAACTGACCCTTTCCAATATCTCACTTCAAAATTTGCCTTTTTTGTTTTTGTGGGTTTTTTTGGTTTTTTTTGGATGGGGGAAGAAAGAGTTGAAATCACTTCTTTCCTGTGATGGTGATGAGCATGACGGTTTTGCAGAAGATGTGGCTTTCTGTGTATGTTTTACATTGTGTAACAGTGCGCTGCTTTTTCACCATTTTAACTCTGGTTTTGTTTTGGTTCATCCATTTGTTGTAATAATTTGATTTTGGTATTGCTATGGAATGTTTTCTTTTGTGGACGTTCATGTGACAACTGCTGTCATACAATAAAAGGCATTTCTCAGAAGCCTTCTTAAGTCTCCTGTCATTGCAAATGTGTGGCTGAAGGCAGAAGTTACGGGCTGAGCTAAGCTGGGACATGTCTCCAAACATCTCCAAACATGTCTCCGTGGCATCAGTAGCCCCAAGACCTAAAAATCCACTTGGAGGCACAAAACACAGTAACACATGCCAACTTGGTTTTACCAATTTTCTCCAGTCTGAGATCTCTCAGATCACGTTACCAAGATTTTTGCTTTAATTCCTTAAAAGTATTGGAAATAGATTTTAAAAAATTGTGATGGAAGAACCACTGAAGTTGCACCAGTGCAGACGGGGTGTGGTCTCTGCCCGAAGCAACTGGCAAGCTCACTGGGCTGGGCAGTGGGAATGTGGGAGGTCAGTGGACAGAAGTGAGGTGGATTAGCAGCATAACTCCAAAATCTGGTGTTACCTCTCAGTCCTGTGCCTCTGCCTGATGAGTTTGTTGCTTAATTTAGCAAGACACTCAAAAACTGCTTTTTTCTGAAGACTGTGCAAAATTCCTCCGTGTGTCTTCCAACTGTCTCAAGTACTTCACGCTGCTATTTTGATGTGGGATTTTTAGTACAGGATGAATTGTACATTTGTCAATAATCCCCCAGTGCAGCAAGGTGCAGGACCTGGTACAGTATGAATTGTCATCTCTCCTGTTCTGCCATGGAATATGCATTAAGAATTTCTCATATTTCCACCAAAAGTCTACCTCACAACCACCATGCAGCTGTCTTAGTTGCCTCTAAGTGAATTTGACTTGGATTGTCACAGCACAAGTCACCTGGGGGATGTGCAATACCCACCTGGAGCTGTATCGTCCCAGAGCAAGCACTTGCCAAATGCATGTGCTCCCGTGTTAATACAGCAGTTCTCTTTTAGAAGTGGAAGAGGGAGAATCGTTCCCTTGTCTGAAAGAGGGCTGCTGATAAGTAACAAAGCCAAAGATGCTTTTTAGGAATCTGCTCACAAAAACAAGCATAAATTTCATAAACTCAGTGTTTAAAGCTGGTTCATAGATTTGGAGCAATATTAATGTGCAGAAAATCAGGGCCGTACTCTGATGTATGAAATCAGGTTTCCACTGTCTGCACCTTGGCACCACTTAACCCAAACTGGCCTGGAATCAATAGCTTCATCTGTTTTGAGAAACAAAATTCCCTATGGATCTTAGCCACGGATCCAGCACATGCTGAAAAGTACAATGACCTTGAGGAGAAACTGGAGGTAGTCCCACTGCCATTCAGGAGCCAGGGCACATCCTGCTTTTAAGTTGCTGGGCTCAACACAGATACTGAGATCATACCTGCTTTCTTCAAACACGTGAGTTAAAAGCTTCACCAGAGCTCTTGTCCCTCTCCTGCATGGATACTGTTTTTTTAGAGCATACTTTTGGGTGTTGCAGGTTTTCCTTAGGCTAAGCTGCTTGGATCTTCCCAGCTGGTGCCTGACCGAAACATAATCTCAAGGATCTTTTTGATGGGAATGTTCACCCTGAGTGAATGACATGGGAGGTTGTTTACATCAGGACAAAGGAAAAGCCTAGATTCAAGTCCAACTTCCAGGGAGTATTTATGCATTTTATTCGATTGTCTGTAGCAACACCTGGAGGAGCTGGGGCTTCTACTCCATTCTGTCAGCATAGCTGGGATGTTTTTGGGCAGCAGGATCCATTTGCTTGTGTTCACTCCTGCTCTCTGGCCCCAATGGGGCGGTGGTGGCCCAGGCTGCTGCTGCCACCACACAGGTCTGACAGGTCTGCTCTTCGCAGTCAGTGCTTCAGCTGTTGGGCAGCTCTACCAAAGCAAACTCGCTTCTCCTGCCTCCCCAAGGACGCTGCTGCCCTGAGCGCCGTCGCTACCGTGTGGAGCTCTGCTCCGGATGGGATGCTCTCTGTGCCCAGCTGTTCCTGCTGCAGCTGCTGCTCCTCCAGTGTACGGGCAGTGAGTCTCCCTATAGACCAAGCTGTTCTTAGAATCAATCAAGCTCCTAACAGAAGGGCACTGGAATACTAGCTGAAGTTTCTGCGTTCCCTATAGCCAGAGAAGAAGCTCCCAGTTTATGCAGTTTAAATCACTGTGTTGCAGCCAAGGGGATGTGTTTCATCTGCTCACAGTAACATCTGGATGTGGTGCCTGAAGTATGGCTGGTGGATTGTGGTCATGCTGGTCAGGCACATGAGACTTAAAAAGCACTATGGTGCTTTTTTCTTTTTCTTTTTTTTTTTCCCTGTCTATTTTTCAGTTTTGGATATTCGCTCTGGGGAATTAAAGTGAGGTGAAACTGAAAAATAGTTCCCTTTGTTTAATTCCAGTAAGCTTTGTACCTCACAGTTCAAGCACAGATAGCAAATAAAGGAAGGAGTTCTTTATCCTGTGTATTCTGAAGAAAGTAAATCTTGCTAGTGTTCATGCCAGCTGACCTTCTTCATGGAGCTCTCTGTTTTCCAGGAAAGGACCATAATTATCTTATGGCATTAAATTGAGTTGGGTGGGAAATGCAGCCTCAGATTTATTAGTCGAAGTTTCACCGTTAACAAGAGCTTGTTCTTGAATATTACAGGCCTGGATTTTCTTTTCAATGTAAGTGCCAAGCATGAATAGGACAAGTGAACACTGTTGAACTGTCTCTTGAAAACATTGCCAGGATACCAAAAGAGAGGATTTCTCCCCCTCCCTGCCCAGCTGAGAGGATTTTTCCTCATTCTGTAGCAGCAGGAAGGCAGCATTGTACCAAGAATATGGACCGCTCTGTGTTTTGGTTGATTTAACATGTATGCACTTTTGCAGAGTAGTGATTTCCTTGAGTGGAGTTATGCAAGTAATTCACCGTGAGTCATTCATGCAGTGAATTAAGTGCCTCTTCCCACAACCAGGTCGTCTCCTGACAATCTTTTTTTTCCCCCCCCACGGAATTACTCAACAAATCCTTTTGCAATTACTTTTAAGCATTCTGTGTAGATCACACGTTTATGTATGTGGTTAATGTTTGTTGATTTTTTTAGTCATATTCATAATTCATCAGAGAAAATACATAGTGTTTTCTCTATATCGGTTGGTATAAATGTCTGTACCTGCAAATACAAATTTCGTTTTCATCTGGTTTCAGGTGAGAGCATGTGCCTGTTCATTTCTGTGTGTATCCCTGTCAATAAAACCAGATTTACTTGAATGGTGTGTCACATTATGCATACACATCAACAGAGAAGGGAAGGGAATCTGCATTTTTCAAATAGTTTTACGGAAAAGTCTGTGCTGCTTTTTCTAGCAGCAAGTGATAGAGACCATCACGGGCTTAGGGGAGCAGGAAGATGCTTCTGCACATGCTGAAAGAATGTAAGGAACAGCAAGATGCCTGCAGTCTGCTGGGATGGAGCAGGGCTGGCAGGAGTCTCCCTGCACAGGTTTTACCTGCCTAGGTTCTTTGTGCGTTTCTGTGCGTGTGAGAAGTTGCAATAGACTGTGCAGAGCGAGTTCAAGTTGCTGAAAGCAGAAAGTGAAAGGCCAAGTGCTGCTGGTAAGCAAGAGCAGGTGTTTACCCTGTGCCAGCCATGGCCGAAGCCTGTTCCCCGCAGGTGTTGTCCTTACAAGTGCACTGGCTGACTGTGCCTCTGCCCCATGCGAGTAATTTGCCTAATTTTGGAGAAGCCCTCCAGAAAGGAGGAAATTTTAGGGAGAGTTTCCTAGAGCATGACGGAAGCGGCAGTGAGGTTTCCCTCAGAGGTCTCCATCTCGCAGGAAAAAATGGTTCTTTTCTGATTTTCAGGACGTGTGCTGGACCCTGCAAAGCTCATGGGTGCTCTGCAAGGAGGGTGTAACAGCCCACAGTGCTTAGGAGGACCTCTTAATGGGCTGGTTAAGTGGCTAAGGGGACGCCTTTGCTGCAGCCAAATGGATTACTTAATAAAGACGTGCAGATCTTTGGGACATGACTGGGCTGCCAAAAGGAACAGGCAACAAACCAGTTGCAGCTGCTGATGCTGTTGTCACAGATTTACCAGAAAATCTGCTTTTCCTTCCAGCTGCTTTATTTTTTTTTTTTTTCCCTAAAGAAGTGATTATCAGTTCATGTTTCCCTGGAACTGATACTGAGGCAAACTTCTACCAGATATTGCTAAGTGTAATGTGCCTTTTCGTGGCTTCTTGGCTCATGATGGCTGCCAAGCTCACAGGATATTTTGGCCCTGTTACTGAAACTGTGGCTACTGTTGTTCATAGCTGTTCAGGACTTCCATTTGCCCATCCTGAGGGAAGTGTAAGAAAGACTGGTCCCTGCTGTTAAATTGTTTGCATAATTCCTTTTCTCTTTTTTTTTTTTCTCTCTATTTTTTAACTGGGAAAATTGATCTTAGACTGGAAGAAGTATCAGCAATGCTAGGGTTTTAACATGAAATCATCATATCTGAGTGATTCAAGATGAGTGTGTCCCTCTTCTCTCATCCATTGCCTTGAAGTTGAGGAAAGCGCTAGATTTCCCACTTTGATTTCTCTGGACGACTCTTAATCCCAAATTTTAGTGAGGAGCTGATTTATTGTCTAGCATCAGGGAGGGGACATTAATTCTGTCTGCCACCCAGTGTGCCTGCTTGGAAAGAAAGAAACCTCCTCTGCTGTAGGTAAGATCAAAACCAAAGTGTATAAACCGAGTTGAAATCCATGTGTTCAGGCAGCTTGTCTGCAAGACACAACTCTACTGCTACTTAACCCTGTAGTTGCCTGGAAACCCTTGTAACACCTGACTCTTTACCTTGAAGCTCACCCAGGTGCCCAGAATCACCTTCCTCGGGGTCTCCAGAGCTGCCAAAACTTGCAGCTTAGTGCCTGATTCCTGCCAGAGCCTCCCTGGCACGGAGAAAACAAGGATTTTACTTGTGTAGGGGCTTGGTGGGCCCTGGTAGCTGCGCCTGGCACCTCCTCATGCAGCGCCATGGCAGCTCCAGCTCCAAACCGCTGCTCCAAAAGATGTGTGAGAACCCTTAGAGCAAGGGGAGAGGGGCAAAGGAGGCCCCTGCCTGCTGCCTCCCAGGGAAGTGCCCTCAGCCGCAAGGATGCAGTGCCCCCGTGTTAAAGCCTTTCCTGGAGTCGTGATGAAGGAGAGAGGAGGAGTTTGGATGCCAGAGCCCGCAGTCAGCGTGTGCAGCTCCCGGGATGACAAGTGCCAGGGCAGTGAGGAGGCAGCCCCGGGCTCCCCACTCCCTGGTGACGGCCTCGCAGTGAGGTTTCGGCTGCAGGCACACGCTCCCTCCGCGCTCGCCCTCCCGAGTCTGAAATTCCTGGCTGCAGAGCGTGGCAGTTTCAAAGCAGGGGTGGAGGAGGCTCCTCCGCCCAAGGTAGCCTCCAGCCTGGTTGTTGGGGCGCTCTCATGGGATGTGGGAGATGTGGGTTTGGGCCCCTCGGGCTGAGGCGGGAGAGGAACCCGCGCCTCCCACTTCCTCAGCATATACTTTGAATACTGAGGCATTATATAATAAAAGCTATCACCACCTTTTCTTCTTCCTGCTTTGTTTTTAAAAGACTAATCTGTGTGGAGTCTTTTGAAAGGAAGGGCGTAGGTACCAATCTGCAGGAGAAGATTCCAGACAATGGATCCCAGGCAGACAGGGTTGCTTCACTCCAGCCTCAAGGGGCTTTTAGTGCAAGAGAGAATTGCAGATACACCCTTGTCCTCCACGTTTCCTGTTGCTTCAATGTAAGCAGCTGCATGCTCCCCTCAAGAAGATCCCACTGTATTTTGCCAGCTCTGTTGTGTTCAAGTCTCGAAGCACCCAAATTCCGCCATCAACCACACAGGGATTCGGAGTGTGGCTCTTGAGTTGCAGGAGGCCAGATCATCTAAAAGTCTGTGCCCAAACCTCTCCTGAATTTCACCTTAAATTCTCTACTTAAATCAGCTTGTCAAATCCAGATGAAATGACTTTCCTCTTTGTAAAAATACTGGGGCTAGAGGCTAGATCAAGAGGGGCATTCTTATGTAATTGCATAAGCAGGTGAAAATATTTTTGTTGCTTTGAAAATTTTAGAGGACTTTAGACTAGAAATAAATGTCCACAAGTAGTCTTAATCATTGCACTCTGTGAATACTCATTTGAAATACTCTTGGCAATCAGTTCTGATGTAGCTCTTTGGCTGGAAAAGCCCAGACAGTCCCAGATGTCTCTTTGATGCAAGGTCACACAAAGATTCAAGTTTCCATTGCTCTGATGAAGCAAGATGTCCCTTGCCCTAACTGAGGGGGAAGATGTCCCTGTGTCCCAAAATATAAATGTGTTGCACATGGTGCTTATTAATCAAAGAAGTCAAGTCTGGAGCAGCATCAGCTCTTGTAACTTGTACTCAGTGGCGGAATTATACAAATCCACGTATCTCTTCATATATCCATATATCTTTCCATGATATTTAAGAAATGATAGTAGCTGGGTGAAGTCGCTGGGGATTGGAAGTAGGGAAATACTGCACTCATTTTTCGAAAGGATCAGCCTGGGAAGCACCAACCTCTCAGCTTCTGTGCCTGGGAAAATCACGTAGCAGATCCTCCTAGCTGTGCTAAGGCACATGGAGGACAGGGGGATGATTCGAGACAGCAACCCCCAGGATAAATAGAGTCTGGAAGACAAAAAGACAGAGAACAGCCCTGCCAAGAAGGACTTGAGGGTGCTGGTGGATGAGAGGATGGACATGTCCTGGTAATGTGTGCTCACAGCCATGAAGGCCCACCATATCCTAGGCTGTATCCAAAGGAGCATGGATGACAGACTGAGAGAGGAGATTCTCTCCTTCTACTCCTCTTTGGTGAGACCCCACCCAGAGTGCTGTGTCCAGCTCTGTTGCCTCCAATGTAAGAAGGTCATGGACCTGCTGAAGTCAGTCCAGAGGAAGGCCACGAAGATGATCATGGTCTGGAGCACTTTTTCTATGAAGAAGCTGAGGTTATTTCACTTGGAGAAGAGAAGGCCCCAGGGAGAACTTACTGTGATCTTTTGGTACTTCAATGAGGTTTACAAGAAAGATGGGGACAAACATTTTGGTACGGTCTGTTGCGATAGGACAAGAGGTAATGGTTTTAAACTAAAACAGGGTAGATTTACACTAGACAGAAGGAAGACATTTTTTACAATGAGAGTGGTGGAACACTGGAACAGGTTGCCAAGAAAGGACAGTGGTGATATTCCATCCTTGGAAACATTCAAGGCCAGGTTGGATGGGGCTCTGAGTAACCTGATCTGGTTGAAGATGTCCCTACTTCTTGCAGGGATATTTAACTACATGGGCTTTAATGGTCACTTACAACTCAAACTGTTCTATGATTGTGTGTAACCTGGTTTTGAAGCATTCCATCTATGGAACTCTATTATTTCCCCTCTTTTCTTGGCAGAAATCTCACTCCAGAGAAACTAAGGCCAGCTCATCAGTGGATCTTCATGAAAGATTAAAATCTTTGGTTGTTTGTGGTAGGTATTACAAATCAAAGGAGATCAGCAAACAAAACGAAAAAAGGATGTCACTGTCCTTGCCACACTTTTATCAAGAATATTCCCCAAAGAATGGCAAAGGTTCTCCACAGACCCTTCATTCACCTCTTCATTATCATAAATTGCTAGTGGAGTAAACATTGCAAGGGATACCAGCTCTGGGAGAGGGGATTGAGGCTTTGTCCACTCTTTGAGACAGCCGAGAAAGCTGAAAGGCATGAAATAGAAACCTTCCCCTGGATGTCCTGAAAGTCTAAGTGTACATTGGAGAAAGCCTAACCACAGGAGAAATGGCTGGTTACCCTGGGCCTGGACTGACTGGCCAGATATGATGCTTCATGGACCCTCAGGTAGTTTTTGCCAGGTGCTGTGATGAGATGCTGCTCTGATACCATCAGGAGAAATAAAAGAAAGAAGGTACTATAGAGGATCATTTCAATACCTGACACTCTTACACTTGACTAATTGTATTTGTTCATTAAGATAAGGATCAGCATTCAGCTTCTTCTACATTTAGGTCGGCCTTCCAGTACATTTGCACTTGCAAGAGAGAGCTGCTTTAATGAGGGATAATGAAACTTGCTACACATTGCATCATAACTTCTGTGTTAATATCATTTACACATGATAAAATGCAAATAGTATTGACCATCAATGCACAGTCATGGTTAATCCTCTAAGCCCCCACACACACACGCATGTGCTAAAACTAATATCCCTAACAGTAAACAAAATATACATCTGTGCCTCTCTCTGTCCTCCTGAGAACATTTGTTTTCCCTAAACTACAAGGTGCATCAGCTCTACCCACGCAGCCAAACAGACTCCTGTAGGTTCCCTTATTCCCTGTTTGCACTTCGCAAAGCCATGACAATGCAGTGAGACCTCACTGTAAACAACCCTGCCTTAAACAGACCCACACTCTGCATTACAGGCATTCAAAAGGCATTTCTAATGATAACTCTAGTTGACTCTCCCAATGCATTTTGGGTGTCAAAGACCTGCTTGTCCATCTTCTGTAGACACCCTGAATTTTGAAATAGGCATCTCAGCTAAATGATAGGTGGTAGAGATGCTCAAAGCCTTTTTCATTTGGGATTTGTGCCCGTAGAAGGGCACCAGCATACTCTTTTACATCTGGATTTTGTAGTTGGAAGGTAGCACAAAAGGCAAGGTACTAAGCTGAAGTGGGATCAGTTAGTGACTAGCCATCTTCAGTGAATAAATATTCCCTGAAGGTTAAATGGGTCAACATGAACTTCAAGAAATGCAGATTAAGCACAGAGTGAAAGTTACGTGTATTTAATTATAATTCTGTTGTGGGAAGTTCAGCTCACAATGTCAGAATCACTAAACCGCTTTCAGGTTCTCAATACCACATAGATTTTTGTATTTCAGAGGGAAAAACCTCTTCAGGTTGCACTACTGGTTGAGAGTGGTACCTCTGAACTGCATGATTTTTGGGGCATTCTGTACCTCTGGTTCTCTGAGAGATGCAAAACTTTTTTGATCAACTTTTCTCACTCTTTGAATGTAAAAACTAACATTAGTTCAGGACTGGTGAAGATTTTTTTTTTAATTTCTCACCAACCATGTGAAACACAGCATTGCAGCAGCTGTTTGCTGTTTCTATTTCTCAGTGCTATCAGCAAAGTGCCGCCTTGGGTTTTAATGATCCAGAAAAATGCAACAGACAGCAGTTGTCTGGAGAAACCATAGATTTGTGTAGGACATCATCCTTGGGGAGGCGTCCCACTGGTAAGGAAACTCTGAGGAGCAGCTGAACAAGCTCAGTGTCTTTGAAAGGCACTCTTTGATTGCACAGGCTCTTACTTCAAGAGGGCTGCTTCATGAAGCTAGTAAAATTTAGCTTCACGATGCCTACTGGCCAAGTCTCGCCATGAACAAAGGCTGAGTAAATGAGGTTTGCTTTCCAGAGAAGGGAATTGTCCCAACCTTTGTCACCAGCTGAGCCTGATGTTCACAGAGCTGGTCAGAGTGCTCAGCTGGTCAGATGTGCCCTATAGACACTTCTTGGCCCATTCAAAGCTTTGCACTATATTTCTGTACCTACCTGAAATCACATTGTATTCCCTCAGCAGCCATAAAGTCAAAACAGTTTTTTTAGTTTAATACCGGTGAAGCAGATGTTATTCAGCATTTACAATGCTTTCAGTGCCTGAGCAGCTGGAAAGACAAGTGTGTGCCAGAAGAGTGTGTTAGAAAACACAGCCTGTACATCCAAGCTATGAAAGAGTGCAAGTGCAGCATCTCCTCCAAGCAGACCATGGACCGTGCCAGAGGACACAAGCTCCTCAGAGCAGCTGAATGCAGACTCCTCTCAACCGGACGTGCACCCAGTTTGAGGCTTATGTGTGTCAGATCCTTGCTTTGATACCTCCACTTACTCAAAGCCTTGGCTCGATCAGTTCCAGCATAGTCAAACTTGGGTGAATCAGCCTCCCTCAAACCCTGCAGCCTGATTCACATGCTAGGAATCCAGCCTCTCCTTGCTGCACAGTAATCAGTGGAAGCTCCAGCAGTGAAGCTGCATTTAGTATCAGCTCTGTGAGCATTTTTGTACACAGACCTCAGGGGTTTTTTTGAACCCTGGCTGTCGAGAGTGTGCCCTGGATTGTTCCAGCCGACCGGATTTGTGAAAGTAAGGCTGTGTGCATGGAGGGTGAGCTTGTGCTCCTAAGGAAAAGAAATGGAGGCCTTGTCTATATCTGTAAGTTAGAGGGTGTGAGTTTTGTGCTGCAACCAGCCACGCTTTTTGGTGTGTGTTCCCCAGCATGGCTTTGGCCCGTGAGGGCTAACGTCTTCCTAGGTACTGCAGGGTGTGGCACACATCAGACTGATCTACATGGCTGAGGCTGAGTGTTTTGGATGGGAAAGTGTGTTTACTCATGCATCTGCAAGTTGTACAGGACATAAAAAGGATTTGCCATCTGAGGACTAGAGACTTCTTTCACAGCTGGTAGTGTGTGTGCACTAGACTGTGAGTTATGGGCATGTGAGACTTATGGGCATGTATATACACGTAGGCATGTATTTACATACATGCACACACATACACTGCACTTTTATGCAATAACCAAGTTTAATGCTATCATTACCTGTACTGAAGTCTAAGAATCATGTCCTCTTGTTCTGTTTCTTTTTTTTGGAGAAGGTCAGACCATGCTAATTTTAACACTGATGCTCCCTTTCTGAGCATCAGTGGGCTTCAATGCCCCAGTGCAACACTGTGGTGAGCTGGTTTTTATCCCTGAAGGGTGACAGAACCGGGTTGAATAATCATGGTGCTACAGCCCCTCTGCATTTTCTGCCCCGAGTGATGTTGCTGAAGTCTACCTCCAGCTTCCCTCCCATTACTGTACCATTATGTCCTGCTTTTGTTACCTGCCTTTTGTGTAATTCTCTGGACTCCTCTACGGCCAAGACTCACTTACAGGCAAAGAATACTAACATGCTATTTGCCGAAATTCTCATGGATGAGAAAATTAACATTTCCTCCCCCCCTTCCTTTTTGTTGTTGCCATGGTCACAGGAAAGGAATTAAAGCATCAAAGCCTTCCATTTCCCAATGATGGATTAAGGAAATTATTAATTTGTCTTATAGAAAGGCAGGTTGTGTCTCTGCAATTAATGTTAGAAGGCTCTTCATGAGGGGAATTTCAGCCTCCTGGGCGGAGAAAACGAAAGCATCTTCTTGTTCACTAGCTTAGATAGATGGGACGGCTATGGGGGTCTGTGCCATAATTCCTGTCTTTATTAGTCACTGCAGATAGTATTCAGCTGCCTAGGCAGTGCTTTCTTTGGGGCACAGTATTAAAAATTCAAGCCAACCTACAAATTAAGTCCTCTCCTATATCCATTTTTTTATGCTCCATCCATGATGTCTCATGTTTTTTTCCATTGCAGGTTGAGAAAGAAAAGACCCAGGGAAAAAACCTACTTGCACATAATTGCCTTTGATATGTTCCTACTCATCTCTTGCCCTGCTTTCCTGGCTCCCTGGTGCCCAGCATCTACCTACAGGTGAGGCAGCTGTTTATATGGGAACATTTTAGAAAGATTAGCTTCGCAGCAGGATGTGTTCTCCCAGGGAGCTGCAGGCTTGGCCACGGCCGCCATAATTAACCCAGCATGGGGCATAAGGACTCAGTTCTGTAAAGACTTTCTGATGGATCTGGGCCTCTTTTACCAGCTACATCTTGCAATGTTTCTTGGTGACCTGTCCCGGCTGGAGCTGCCTATGTTTCCAGGAAAAAAATGGGGAGGAAAATATCTTACTCTGTCTGCTTCTGATGCCAAAAAATTCCTTCTTTTGCTTCACCTTTTCTTCTCTATTTCTATTTTTTATTCTAAACAAGTGCAGAAAATACAGTTTTTAATTGCGGCATTTGTCTTCAAAATTAGGAGACAAAAAATACCAACACCAAAACATGGTGATTTTGATCTTGATACTCATCAAAATTCTCTTGACTCCACAGAGGGTCACATTGTCCCGAGCTTCTTTTCAGCAGCTTCTCTGAGCTTAAAGGTGCTGCTTTGGCCTCCCACTGCCAGCAGCAGTGTTGTCTGATGACAGAACCCAGCACGCCACTCAGACTCTTTTAAATTCATCCTTTCATATTTCTTCTTGGTGCATTCAGGTAATTTGGCCTCTTTATTTACTCGATCCCCTTTTCTTCTTCCTGAAAGAGAGTGTCTTAGTGCTTCCCATTGAAACCCACGGAGGTAAATTGTTGGAAGATAATACCTGGTGAGCAAGTGCCGCTGGGGCAGAGGTGGCTGAGCAGCGCTTGTGGCACAGAGCAGCGCCTCATGCGAACCTCGTGGCTCGTCCCTTTGATATGCTGTCTGTCAGGTGCTGTGCTTTGCCTACCTTGCTGTGGGAAAGGAGGGAACTTGTTTGTCACTTTTTCCTATGCTGACGGGCCACAAAGAAGGAAAGGATCTTTTCTCTGAGTGGTAAGCTCCCATCTCCCTTTGATCTGCGTTATGGGAGTACCTTTGTACCTTTCCTTTTTCATTAAAAATGCCAGGACAACTTCTTGGAAAAGCCGAATGCAATTTGGAAACTCAACAGGAGTTTGCATACCTGCCATATTCCTATGAATAATACAGTGCTGCTCTTCCAGAGACCACACTCAGCTCAGATATCTTTCTTGAAGACATTGCTGCAGTCAGGAAGACTCCTTCAGCTGATTGAAAGATATTAAACCCTTGTTCCTGGGTCTGATGGGTCTGTAATTAAGAGCTTTAAAACCAATGTTGTAACACCATGAGGGACATTTCTTTGGTGTTAAACATGTCAAATGACCTACTGCTCTCAGATGCTGAGCTATATAACCCTTAAGGTCTCAGCTGTTGGGGAGAAAATCCATATTTACGACTCCATTTGTGCAATAGTCATGGGGCTTGGTGATATTGGTGTAACAGAAACACTTCGACATGCAAATAGACGGGTTTGCAAATACAACATAAACCTACAAGTCTAAAAAAGTAAAATGTTTCAGCAGGTGTACCCTGGATGTATTTATATATTAGTTAGGTGCACTTTGAAGTGTTCCACAGTGCACCAACACCATTTATTTTTCCTCTGGTCAACAATGGGTATACAATGTGCAGGGTTTAAAGTAGGTCCCAAATGAGTTTACCTTATCAACAGATAGCCTTTGAGGACTCAAAAACACAGATCCCATCTTCTCTGCTATGCCTTTTCTCCCCAGCTGAGCTGAGTAATTGAGCTGGTAGCCCGAGTGGCACCTCAACACCTCCATTCCTCCCCAGCCCTTGATACTGAGCTTGTTTTGGCCAGCCTGCAGCAGTATGCATTGTGCTCTCCTGTGGATCCTTATTTTCTCTGTATTCAATACCAGAAGGCCATAATGCTCACTGTAATCTCTCCTTATGCTGATGTGAGTGTCCAAATGCTGGTGGCCACATGCAGATATATCTTGGTGTTCAGCATCAGGGGTGTGGGGAGGGAAAGATTTATCTACCTAAAGAGAGGGAAGAAGGAGATGCAGACATCATGCAAAAACCCTTTACTCACACCACAGTTTACATTCTGTTGTGAGAAGGAATCAAACTTACATGTAAATCCCTTTAAACTGAAATGTCCACTGCCTAATTCAGAAAGAAAAAATGTATTAAATCTCATCCGCCTTCCTTTTTCCATCCTTCCAGACTCCATGGAAACCCACCACAGGTCCACAGGGGAATTTTCCAAGTGTCTTCTGCTCTATGGCAGTCCAGCTGTTAGCAACACATGCTTTCTAGGGAATGTGGAGGATACTATACACCAGATAAACTTTTCTTTCTCTCTCTTTTGCTTTTTCTCCTGAACTCCAATGTGAAGATTCCCAGGTCATGCCATGACAGCCTGCTCCACAAGTTAAGTGAAGCTGAGAGCAGACACTTCAGTCATGGAGTGACTCCAGCTGTCTTTGACTCCTTAGGTGATGCTGATGGAGGCACACAAACATGCAAGTATGCCTGTACAGACCTGATAATCCATTCCCAGAGGGATATACATCATCTTTTGTAAACATGTGAAAACCAGAATGAGAGTTATGTTGCTAAACTTAGGCTGTGGGAAACTCAGTAAGATGTGGGTTTCTTCCTCAAGTGCTATAAAAGAAAGTACTTGGGATAGAAATCGTGACAAGACAGCCTTATTTCCAGGTAGCCAGAGGAGGAGAAGTGCATGCTCTTTGCTTTGGAGCTTGATGATCAGCTCACTTGGAAAGGTAAGGCTTTATTCCATCAGGAAGGAAGGAAGGAAGGAAGGAAGGAAGGAAGGAAGGAAGGAAGGAGGGAAGGAAGGAAGGAAGGAAGGAAGGAAGGAAGGAAGGAAGGAAGGAAGGAAGGAAGGAAGGAAGGAAGGAAGGAAGGAAGGAAGAAAGGAAGGAAGGAAGGAAGGNATGACATTTCAATATAAATACTAGAAATTGGTTTGTTACCTCAGGAGAAAGATGGATTACATGGCAAAAACCAGCTGGTATGTTGAGAAAGGATGCTTTCTTTATTTTGTAGACACAACAGCTAGAATTTCTTTTTAAAGCCCACAGAAAATACCAAACAAAGTGTTGCAGCCTGATTAAACAGATTAAATATATTAGAGAGGGAAAAAATGCAATTTCCTTCTCAGTTCGCTACCAAGAAGCCATCTGGCAAAATAGTGGCAAAAACTATAAAACTCCACAGAAAGACTTCCTGTGGCACGTGGGATGCCACCACTGAGGCACACTAGGCTTTCAGCAACAGGAGGGTGAAACTGGTTCCTCTCCTGCACCATGGCAACATGCAGGACATTATCAGAAAGCTGCTGGTTTTGTGATGGCTTGAGCAGGACAGGATGGAGGCAGAACTCATGTTTCATCAAGCCCTGATGCTGCTGTTCCTGTGGAAAGGCAGTGGGGTTGGTGGGAGGGTATTTTGTCCATGCCAAGGCAGAAGGTGTGTGCTTAAAATAATTGTGGCACCAAGAGGTGCACAAAAGAGATGTAAGCATGCACCAACTGACAGGAGCTCCCACTTGTCCACCTGCACATAGATTGAGGGTCAGTATTTGAGAAGGCATAGTAGGAAAGAGAACCTTCAGAGAGGTTGCTGCTTAGGGGAGAGCAAAGAAAAGCCTCTTCTGAAGGATGGGAGACTAAATAAAAATATTCATGCTGTGGACACAGATAGTGCTGCAGACTGTAAGACTGGGATAGCCAGTTTAGAAATATTCATCTTGCGCAAGATGGATAGAAATATAATCTGGTTAACACCCTGGGTAGTGGGGAGAGACTGAAGATGAAGCTGCATGTAGGATCATAACACAGTGGCTGTCATCCTGCTTTACAGTATTAAAAAATCCTTCCGTGACACTGTGCTAATGCAGACAGCAGAGTTGCTGAAGATTTAAAACTCCAGACTGATTGGAAAAGCTAGGACGGGGGCTGGTATCTGTATACCACCAGGAGGAAGATATCAAGCACTGCAAGAGCAGAAAAAGCCAGGGAAATTTAGCTAGACTGAAGCTGGAGTAGCACTACCTGCCTCTGCCCAGTACCTGAGTGTATGGCCCAGTTCAGGTCAGGTGCATTCCAATACTAGGATGCTTCTTAAAGGAGTTTTTCCACCCCAGGTGCCTTTGGTGGGGACAGAGCCAGGCACCTCAACTTAGGCAGGTTGACTAGGGATTCAACTATGTAAAATATTCAAGGAGAGGATTGCTGGATCCCGAGGAACGTGAGTCACCCTTTCATATTTGGCACTCTGGGTCCCACCACAAGAGCGTGCTTCAGCACATAGCAGAGAAACTTTCAAGTCTCGGGATGTGGCAGGGTGTTGCAAAAGACTGTCGTGGATATTATCTCAATAGTGATTTCTGGCCACACCAAAGTGCTTGGTTTTTTAAAAATGGTTATGATAATAGTTTACCAGGTTACTAATTAGTCTATTAATTTTGAAATGGTTCAGAACAAGGTTGAAAAATGATGATTCATATGTATTGTTTATCAAGAATGATTTCAGAGAGGACAAGTACTTATTACAAGTATATCACATGGTGAAATCAATAGAAGAAGCAAAAATAAAAAGCCCTCAGAAAGTAATAAAAAAACCCGAGGAACACCATTCATCTACCAGGATAAGACAAAACAGATCCCACTATATGCTGGGAAAATTAATATGAATAATATGAAAATAAACTACAGACAGAGCACTCACCAAGTGTTGTAAGAAGAAATAAACTTAGGCCTCTCATCTTCTGCTCTTACCATCAATTACATTTCTTTTGTGTCCTGGTGCAACAGTATACAAAATTGCCTTTAGAAAAGGGATGTCCCCCTGAGTTGTCAGCCTCTAATCCTAGTCCTGTGTTCAATGTAATGTCATTTCTCAGTCAGATTTCTCAGTGATTAGATCCCTTCCCAGAGACAAGTTCATTAACTAACTCCAGGAATTAGGGCAATGGGAAGACTTCCACTTTGGTCCCAGTAAGGTGTAGGAGCATTGCTGCTGGAAAGCTGAATTTGAGGCTCGTTTTACAGCTCCTGATGTACTTTGATGGCAGAATCACAGAATGGGTCAGGTCGGAAGGGACCAGAGTGGGGTCATCTGGTCCAACCTCCCTGCTCAAGCAGGGTATTCTTAGAACCCACTGCAAAGGATTGAATTAAGACACGATCACATTCCTATTGTCCCTTTTGCCGGACTGTGCCCGCTTTGCTTGCATGCAGAGCAGCAAGGGCAGATGTCCTCCCTGGCTGGAGAACCTGACTCCCAGCCCAGGTTTCCCTGCCTCGTAAGTACACTCTAATTTACATTCCTCCTGAGTTAGTAAGCTCGAGCCTAGCCTTGAATCCGTCTTGAAAATCCTGGGCTGATTCATTTTCCCCCTGAAGAAGCTCCTCATAAACTCTGGCTCACCCCACACACATACATTTCATTTTAATTAAAAAATACCTTGCTGGCATGACAAGCTATACAAGTTTCGCTAAAATATTAAATAATAAAAGAAAAACCCCTCTGAACCCTCAGGTCTCTGTCACAGAGAGATACAATACATCAAACATCTGTCCAGAACAGAACTGAGGATAGTCATAGCATTTGGAGGTTTAACTTCTTTCCATTTATCATTGTGATGTGTTTCGGATTTGGAGGTAAGTTCCTTTGCAACATGATCATAGGTCACTTCTTCTTTTCCCCCATAGCTGTATGAAAGTTTTCCTCAATTTTTTTTTTAATGGAAAGTCTTTTGCTACTTTAAAATATTATTTTTTAAAAAAGAAAAACTCCTCCTCACATTTCCACCTGTTTTGGGCACAGAAATAGGATGCTTTTCTCCATTTCAATTCCTCTCCTATCACATTAGTTGTGCAGTGATTTCTTTTTAGTTCTGCACAGCGCTTTGCCTCTTCCAATTTCAACTCCTCGTTTACAGTCATTGATTCTTCATATGCTGAGGATCCACTCCAGACTGGCACATTTCAGCCTGTGAAACTATCCATTAGTCTCAAAGTGCTATTTAAAACTCTTCAGCAACTCCATCTTTGGGGCTTTAATATATCTGTGACAGTGACCTGTATATAGTTTTGTGGTAGGGTTAGGTCTGGGGATGGAGACATGCTCTTGCTCCACTTTCTCCAAAGTCCCAGGCTCTCTGTCCCAGTGCTGGGGAAGATATAATCCACAGAAAGTTGTGTGATGTATTGAGAGAAGTGTAAGCAAGTCCACAGAAAGAGAGAGCTATGAGGTGGAGTGTAGATACCACCTCTGGTGTGTGGGCAGGCACATCCAGCTGCGGGGGTCCTCAGCCAGCAACTTTTTGGGTTGTTTTTGTTGGGAGACACCAACTGAGAGCAAGCAGTCAGGGAAAGGCACGCTGTAATGTAAACCAGCACAGGGACACTGCTGAATGAGCGCTACCGAGGTGTGCTGAGACGTTGCTCCAGCTGGACAATTAGGCTGATGTTACAAGCCCTCTCTGAAGAGGTTACCGGGGCACCTGGGCGTTGTGCTGTGTGAGCACTTCAGCTGCAGCCTGCAGTCTGAGAGTTCAGACACCCAGCAGAGCCATAAGGGACCTGGGTGAATTCTTAGGCAGCTATTCCTGCTGCCTAGAGAGTTCTTGATTGCAAGGTGCTGGGTGCGCCTTGGACTGCAGCACCTTCCTACCTTCTTGGGTGAGTTACTGTGCAGAGGAGCTGCTCACTTATGTGAGAGCAGGAGGCTGATGGGCAAATGCCAAAGGGAGTACGTGCAGTGTGCAAGTCACTGGTTTTGTCAGGTGTTGGAGTCCTACTTTTGCTAGGTGTGGATCCTCAGTTGTGATGGATTTCCTCTGCTGGTGCCAGGGCTCGGCTCGGCTGCCCCACGTGTTGCAGCTGCTGGTGTGCTGGACATTCAGGGCTGAAACGAGGGGTAGCACAGTGAAATCACTGCAAAGCTGGGCTTCAGTGGCTCAGCTGCCCCTCTCAGCCCAGACTTGCTGACAGAGCTATGCCACTCTGAGTTCCACTACTACTTTATTTTCTGCTTACATAAAGATCTTCCCACTGTACTTTAGTTCAAAGCTTAGGCATTCCTAGAAGTGTCCCCAGGGAATTTATCTTTGTACCAGGGTGCATGTTGGTATAATTTCTTATCATCCAAATGAATGTTCTAATCTGTTTTTGAATGTCTCTTTCAGTGACAGTCCTCTGGAGTGCATTTCTTGGCCATATAAATTTATTTCCTGTTCATCCATGCACTTAATTTCAAGAGCAAGCCACCTTCATAGCAGAGGTGTTCCACTTGTGAGCCATTTTGCTGAGGTTTCCAAAAGTGTGGTCTTGTAGATTTAATATTTATTGTTATTTGTAGGGCATTTAATACTTATTTATTGCCTGTATAGTAATAAGCATGTTTGAGGCTTCCAGCAGCTCAAGAAAACAAAGTCCAGCTAAACAGCATTAACAGACTTTGTACAAGAAGAGGAGGAGGAAAAGCAGCAATGTCACAAAACTGACATTTCTAACGCATGTTTGTAATGAAAAAAACCCCAGAAAGAGCAACTGCAGGTAGTCTTACCCATTGTCTGAAGTCCTAAGCAGCACTGTATATGGTGAAGTAGGTAAGAAATCGCTTTGTGGGGAATTGCAGTGTTAATTGCTAAGGGAAATTTGCCCCTTAATCCTCACTGTGGAGTTAGAAAAATGGTAAGGGCTCTATGTGACTGACAGTGTGGCCATGACCTGCTCGGCTTCTCTCTTTTGCACCAAGACCTCAGTTCAGCATCCCGTGCTCCCGCAGCCCCCTTCAACGGCCTTGACCATAAGCGCTCATCTGGAGACTTTTGGGTGCCTAGAGAGGAGGTGAGAGGGCAGGTTCTGGCAAAGCTGATGCCTTAGAGCACAGCAGGCAGCTGCCAATCAGCCATCCAGAGACATGAATCCATGTGGATGTGTTTGGCCCATGCCATTGTGGAGCACCTCTACACCAGCCTGCCTCGCTGCGGTGCTGCTGTTTGAGGCAGCAGCCCTGGCTCCCCCTCACAGGCTTCTGCAACCACAGGACATGGACATAATGTCAAATAAATTTTTAGAAAGTTTCTTTGTGCAACTAGTCTCCCTGTGTTGGAACGTGTCGTGGGTTTTATTCCAGCTAACGTATCACAGTTCTCAATATCCATATAAACACTGGTCCATTTTAAAATCCTCTTTTTCTAACCTCACTAGTATCTGTGGCTTAAGGTCCCACACATTAATTACATGTTGTGTAATAAAGCATTTCCTTAGCAACTCCTTAATTTATACATCAGAAAATGTCTACTAGGTAGCATTTCATCTACCTCACCTGTGTTTCCTATCATTAATTTACTCTCAAAGCTGGCATCCCAGTTTTCCTGTCAAGCATTTCTCTCCCTGCCAAGTGCTCTCCCTTACCCACTTTGAGGTCAGAGAACATCCCTCAGCAAGACATCCCTTTCAGTCGGTGCTTTATGTCACAGTTTCAACATCACTTCCTAAACAGTTTTGAAACAAGTTAACCTAGAGTTGCCTTCAGATTTTCCTGGGCCCCTGGTGTTCCTGCTCTCTGTCCCTCCCAGGTCTGCCATGGATCTTCCTCTCCCCATCCCTCAGGGGTAAAATGACAATTCCCTTTGACACCCATAGTCTTGCCCATTTTTGGTGAAACTGACAGGAAAATCAGAGATTTCTCTGGAAAAGGGATGAAGCAAGCACACCCTTCCCAAAGATTTAAAGTGGTTTATTGAGCAGTGGTTTCATCCCACTCTCCAAGCTCTGGAGTTTATGTAATGATGGAGAGTTTCAAAACTTCTGTTTTGTTTCATTATTAGAAAAAACTTTTCAAAAGACAGTGGTAAACACATGCTTGTCGCTTTTTTCCCTAGGGGAGGTGCAAGGAATTTGCCCCATTTCCCACCCCACACTCCTGTTCAGAGGCAGAAAACTTTACAGTATTATCAATTAAGTGCTAAGCAATAAGAGGTACTGATGAATTTTGTAGGCTCAGAAAGGGTTTCTGTGCTGCACTCGTGCTAACATTCTCCCCCAAGCTGCATGGGCTTGGCTGACAGTGTGGCACACCCAGGAATTTAGATACCTATATAAACCCTCACAAAAAAATACAGTCCGATGATGTTTTCTTCTGTGGTATGATTTTCATTCTTTTGCCTTTAAATGTCTGTAGGTGTTTCCAAATCAATTTTGCAGAGAGTTAAGATAGCCATAAAATGTGCTAAATCTGCAGATATTGAAGCTGTGAGGTTCTGATCCAGATGGAATTTTTAAAAGTGAAATTTTGCTCAACTTTCAGTGCAGGACTTTCTTTTCTGGGTTTTCTTTGTGTTGAGAAGTTTGAGTCTGTGACTCTGTGTATGTGTGTGTGTACACCTGCATCTGTGGTCTCTGTTATTTCAAAAACTGTAATATTGAGACAGCATAACGTTTTTATAGACCAAAGTTCACACAGAGTTTTTTCCTTTATCTCTCCTTATCAATTTTATTTATATGTATGGTTTTAGTAGCTTCATCCCTAGCTGTAAATAAATAGATACATAAACAAGCAAATGCTGGGGTTTAGTGTGCTGGGAGGCGTGGACTGAAACTGGATTTGTGTGGCTGAGGATCTATGCACTGAGCTGAACGTAATTGCCTCTAGTTCCTGTGCACAACATCTAATTTGTGGATTTAAAAGTCCATAAGTGCTCATTGCCATGATGGATCATAACAGCTTTTGAGGCTGTTTTTCAGCACCAACGTGGTAAAAGATATTAATTTAAAATTACTCTGCATACATGCATTTTTCTGTGTCTGTGACAGACCATCAGTACTGACCACTGTAATGAAAGGGGTCCATTATGGACTCTCCTGTGTTCCCGGAGGAGAAATCGTGAGGGACAAATAAAGGGAGCTGTGTGCACACACAAACAAATCTTCCTGTTTTGCTGATAGCCTTGAGCTGAAATAAGACAGGAATAAGGTAACCTGGTACCTCTTTCAGATAAGAGGTTAAAGTGTGGGAGCTTTAACACAAACCAGTGCTTTATGCCATCTCCATCAGCCCCATTTCAGGCTGTGAGAGGCCGAGGTGCAGAGGGGTTTTGTGAGCCTGCCCTTATTCACCACATCTGTGCCTAGGTACTGCAGATAGTAGGAACTTCCATCAGGGGTCTCTGGCTAGCAGATGATCTTTACACATCACATCAGTGATACACGGAAATACAGAGAAGTCTGAGGAAGGGGTTGAAGCTTTCTCACTCTGTTTTTACAAGGGACAAACCTGCTACGTGGGGTCAGAGGTCTTTGGCCACAGTGCAAATGTGCCAGCACAGTGAGCCCTTGCATGGACATCCCAACTACCCCATAGTGCTAAGCTCCCTTGGAATTACCCTGCAGGTGTGTGCAGAGTGTAAAAGAACCACTTAAAACCAAAAAAACCTCATCACAATCTGGTGTTGGGGGCCACACTTTTAACCAAGCTGCTAAAAATCGTGGCTGCTGGATGCTGTGAAAATTACAGGATCATGTCTGGAAGAGACACATGAGGGGTGGCAACCAGCCCCCTTCCCTGTGTCTATTTTTATGGCAAATGTGTGTGCAGGACTGAGAGGGTGACTGCATGTGGGTTGGTGGGTGAGGGGGTTGGAGTCCAAAAAAGCACATGCAAAACTGCAGGCTGCTGCTGCTGGTAAGACCTCCCAGTTTAAAAGGGGCTTTGCCCAGAGGATCTCAGCTGCTTCTTGACTAGATAGGCTTTGGCAAGTCAGATGAGGAAGAGATACACCTGAAAAGCACAAATCTAATACCTTGGGTTTGGGTTTGTTTTTCCGATTATGAAATGTGGAAGTGGGAGAGGTGAGGAAAGGGGTCCTAAGGAGGCACAAGTTCTAACTGACAAAAAGCCAAGCCCTGCTCGGAGGAGGATCTGTCTTCTGCTGTGCACAAGCACAAAGAATCATGAAGAGATGTGGTAGCTTGAGGGGATGGTTTAGCAACATTCTTCTTTCTGCCAGAAATCAGGTCCTCTCCTCAGCTGGCAAAAGCTGCAGACAGCCCCCTTCTTGTCTGCGTGGGGATCATTTTGTAAAATGTGAAATGAGGGGGAGGAAGAACAGCATTTTCCCTTCACAGCAATTATTTCAGCTTTCAACAAATACCCAGGGTATGTGTACAAAATATGTTCAATGTATGTAGCAACAGTTTAATATATAATCAGAAGTTACTGTGACAGCCGTGAGAGAAAATAGGCATATACAGCATATTTGTAGTATATGCTGCACAGTTTTACGTTTCTCTCTCATGGATACATCTGGAATATTATTTGTACATTTACCTCGTGCATGCATGCTTACACACCTACATATTTATATTTTTCTGTAGAAAGAAGACCAATTTTTAAAATTCTACAACATGGGTAAATTATATAGTAAGTACAGGTCAGATGACTGTTTTGATATTTTTATAGTTTTGAGGATTAAATTAGAAAAATGTAAATTGCCTAGAGCCTGAGGAGCCTAAGTCTCATATTCAGAAGTAATTTAGGAGAAAGTCTCCATCATGGAAATGAACTTTGTACTGGCTTTTCTGAACTGAACTTGATTTTATATATATAAGTATTTAAGTACTGCAAAATGCTTCTATATGGTCTCTTTCTGTCTGAATGTAATGATTTGAATTTTTGAGACACACAGTTAACAGCTCTAATGGGACCTTAGTCCCACTGTAGGAAATTTTTTTTTAAAAGACACTCTTGGCAACCGTAGTACAAAACTGCTCAGAATACAGCTTAAATCTTAAGTGTTATGTGCCTGTGATTTTGTGAAAGTGTTTGTGATGGAACAACAAGGCTCTTCAAGACCTGCAGTGCACACAGGCTTCCAGTATGGCTGTGTTTCCATGAAATACTTTCTGTGTGGTATCATTTTTTTCAATCATGCTTTGGGTCATAAGATGTGGGTTAATGCATCCTTTCCCAAACAAGTGCCAGCAAAACCTTTATACTCTGCCCCAACACGGACTGTTCTGTAAATGTTATCTTTTATTAAAGAAATATTTTGGAACAATCGCAGAGGGGTTTTAATAACATTGGCACTCCTGCCTTCTGCCTCTAAAGCCAGATGACTTGGGGCTCTGTAAACACTGGCAACACTTTCTTCATGTCAGTAGCCTAAAAGATTTCAACTCTGTACAGTACCTGTAGCAAAACCGAGAGTGCACCTCAACCACATGAATAGGGTTTTTCCCCCCCTTTAAAACTTTTCACCACACATCATGTTGTCATAATTTTATGTTATAGGGAAGCTCAGGAATTTCCAGGATGATGAGCAAGCATCCCACAGGAAAGGAAAAATTCTCCCCTTACTTGGTGGAAACCTCTCCACTCTCAATTTGCCTCACAGAAAATCTTCAAGCTAGTCCCAAGCAAACCCTACATGAAGCCTTGGCTATTGTAGTCCTACAGAAGTCAGTAGGACTAAGGCAAGGATGGGCAAGTTTCAGTGAAGTTTCAGTAGCTTTCTGTACAGGATTCCCAATTTAATGCCTGCTGCAATCAGGAGGTGGATGTGGTCTGGTGGCAGGAGACATGGTGGTGGTGCTGGTAGAGATTGCCTCTTGGCCTAGCTGAGGCCCTAAAGTACTGCAGCCCTATAACTACTTGCAGAATGTGGGATTTTGTGGGAAAGGAGGGGATTTCTACCCCTAGAGGTTTGAATTAAAAATAAAAATAAGTAAACAGGAGCTGGTTTTAGCTGTTTTGTGCTTGGGAACAAGGAGAGCAAAGCCAACAGAAGGGTATGAGAGGGGATAGAAAATGCAGGTGACTATGTCTGGAAGGCATAAGGAGGTAATTTAGTATGCACCTTTGTGATTTATCACATACCGATCGCCCTACATGTGTTGTGCTGAGTGTGTGCAAAGGCAGGAGGGTGCCGAGGGCGTGTGGATACACGCGAACCCGTGAGCACACAGCAGGGCCGTGGGGAACCTGCTGTGGCACCCTGAGTGCCACCACTGTCACCACCCCCACCAACATCTCCTTGGGGCTGGAGGCAGCCAGATGCTCCAAGAGGTTTTATACCAGCACAGTGTCAGGAGCAGTGTATTTTCCTGTCAGCTGGCTTTGCTCTCCCAAGCAAAACAGTGCAATGGGTTGGCTTTTCCCATTTGCTGGGGTGCAGGTGCTGTGTGCAAGGCACTCCCAGCACTTACAACCAGCTCCCTCTGTGCAGCACTGGGGAGGCAGAGCCTGCCCTTGCCCTCACTCAACATGCTGTTGCTGCTGTAAAGAAAAGAGATGTTGCCAATCCCTCTGACCTGGCAGGGCTCCCTTGGCATCTCTGCAGCTCCATCTGAAAGCAGTGGGGCCATGTGGATTTGGGGGCGTCTGTGAAGGGATGGCAGGGCAAACCAGCACCTTCTGGCGGGTGACATGCAAAAAGCCCTTAGTCCCCACATGTTTTTGCTCAATCTACTCTGCAGAGCAAGAGCCAAGACCAGGACTGAAAGTGGGGGCTGCCTTCAACTTCTTGCTGTGGCTGTCCACACAGCTGTCTTAGTGGGAAATGGATTTTGGAGTGTGCTGCTTTGCCCCTCTCCTGGCTGCGCTGTGAGGGAGAGAGCATCCTGCATCCCACGTCCTTTACCCCACACCCCATATCCTGCAACGCACATCGCTCGTCCTGTGTCCTGTGTCTTGCATCTCACACCTGCACCCTGCATCCCACATCGTGTGTGGGACCCAGCAGAGAGAGGACTGGGACCACTGCCTGTTAGGACTGGGTGCGCTCCCTTGGTGCTGGGAAAATTAGAGGGGTCCCAAGGTGCTTTAATATCAGGCTGCCCTGCGTGATCAGCAAAGTCACAACAAAAGGCACGGTCACCAGTGTCAGGGGAAGGACTCTGTGGTGGCACTGCCTGCAGCTGAGCTCCCAGTTTTGTGCCAGCTCCGAGGAAAAACCCTGAGTGTGTGTGGGGGGCAGCACCCACGGAGTGCATCCTGCCTGGCACAAGGAGCCTAGGACTGGGATGTGCCTCTTTCACAAGCCGGGATGCAAACAAGCTCTGGAGTGTGTGTCTGGCCTGAGTCAGCCCCTGGCTTCACTCACTGCCGCCAAGGCTGCAGGACATTGGGCGGCAAAGTCCCTCCCAGGACTGCCAGTCTCTTTGTTGGGAGCTGGGAAGAAAATCCGTCGAAGTTGAGGAGGAGGAAAGGTGTGCCGAAAACTGAATTGCAAAGTAGAAAGGCAATTTCGACTTAGCCGAAGAGTCTTGAATTTCTTAGTCGGGAAAATAAAAAGCAGAGTGTGAATCTGCAGCTTAAGAGCCTTCCTAAAAGTGTCAATAATTTCCATATACAAAGAATTTATTTTAGCCTTGGATTTCAATGTAAAGTGATTCAACTACGGAAAGTAGGACCACTTTATTGCTGTTCACAAATTCACATGCATTTATTCTGCTGAAAATTTGATATAGGGCATTTTTTGTATTCCCATTTATCGCTTGCCAAGAAATAATTAAGAATAGGAGCTAGAAGATTAATTTTAAATAAAAAATCTTCTCAAATGAAAATGTCAGGTCATAAAAATTCCTTTTAAATCATAACAGCATATAAATCTTTGAAATTAACCATGTAATTACAATGTCTATCAACTTTTACCTTGAGCTTTGAGCCTCTCTTTTTAATCTCCCATTCTTTTTTAATGAATAGCTATTTTGAAATTAAAAAGTACTGTTCATTACACATGCCCCACTATAATAGGGTTTTTATCATATTTGCTCTATTTAAAAATACTTGCTACTTTGTAATTATTCACACGCCGATCCCTTCCTATATTGAGTAGAAAATAAAAAATGAAATAGAAGTCAAAGGTGCTTTAGAGCTGAATGATTTACACAATTCATTAAGGACGGTGATTTTTCAGTTAGCATCAGATTAAATGGTTACTTACTCTCAAATAGCCCTTGGGGAGTTGAATTGCTGGGTAGCAAACAGATTAAAGTTTGCATTGAAAGAAAAATTGAATTCAGAGGTAATCAATAGCATAATAGGGGCAGTGAGTGGTGCCTGCTGCCTGAAATGAAATTACCATATTTTTAATCTTAATTTTCCACTCTGTTTATCTGACAGTGTGGATGTGCAATCCAAACAGATAATGAGAGAGTGGGATATTGACACTGCTGTCCTCTGGAGTGCTTGTTTTCAGTGATTAAATGCTGTGATCTGTGATTACTTTGTGCAAGGATGTCAGAGCTGCTGGCCAGGACTATGGGAGGGACACTAGCTCAGCAGCTGTAGCTCTCTGGTCTCTCAGGTCCTAATGCCTGAAATTCATTTTCTGCTGGCTATACAGGGAGGGGGGAAATTGCCTTTTTATGTATATGCTTCTTCTGCACAAATTACAATAATTAATCCCATTACTATTGTTGTCCTGATTCAGAAACGTTTAATTAGATCAATATGTAGTGCACCCTCTCTGTAAGCGCTATATTAGGAGCAGCCAAACTTGCAAGTGATAGTAAGACATGAGTTATTATACAAAGCATGACTAGCAAAGTTTGGAGGTAAAGTGAATTATCTTTGTAGCAGAAGAAGACGGATAATGGAAAGCGTGATTGTACCAGAGATCCAGCAAAGCCAGTTGGTGCAGATATATGGAAATCTGAAATGTAAATAATACCCATTGTAAGTATAACATCCGCAGTCTTTTAAAATGCAAATGTAATGATAGAGATGTTTTTGTAAAAAACATAGAAGGACTTGGGAACAAAACACGATTTAAAAATTGTAATACATTAACATAGCTAACACAACTGGAATGCAGAAAAATATAATGATGCAACTCCTTTTTGACAAACAACCTCGAAGATTTCTCAATTCTGTGAGTATGAAATCTCAAAATATTCCTGGTGTTTGTTGCTTAACCCAAATGCAGTGTAAGCCATTTGCATTTTGATTAGAACCAGCGAGATAGTATGTTCAGTATCAGGGCCTGATCCTGCCTGATAATGGGATTACTGGCATGTAGCAAGGTTGTTTGTGTTCCTCAGTCTTTCAGGATCAGGCCCTGGATACAGAATTTGGGAAGCCTTGAAGAATGTGCGTACGTGTGATGGATGGGTGGGTTACTTGAACTGGAGTATGTCAGGCCTTGGCAGTGTATTTATCGGCGACGGCTATCATGTTCTCTGGAGAATTAGCATCTCTCTAGAATACAATTTCCATGTTTGATTACAGTCTGAATTGAACTTTTCTAAAATTGCCACTGGGAGACTCTCCTTGTGCATCTTCCCAAACCTTTGTATCAAAGATTACTTTGGTCTAAGAGAGGTTATTATTTCAACCAGTCATTAGAAATTTAGCCATTTTCACGTATTATTAGGTTTGGTGTTCTTTTGAGTTTGTTTCTTTGGGGGAGGGGAGTGGGATTTTTGTCTTTTACTACAATGCAACACAGAAGGCAGGATTTTGTTTTCACAAGTGCTGGATTCTCACAGCTACTGTTGCAGTCATTACCATCTGCAAGATTTCGCTGCTCCTGAGAATGAGGTGTGGTATGAAGAGCCGAAGGGCTCTGAGCCATAAGCACAGGACCCTCACTGTCTGTGAGCATCTATGTCTTTAAGGGGGTCACATTTTTTGAGCTTTGCTTTGATGGAGGGTAAGGAGGATACACCTCACAACAGGTACTTCAGGAATGGCCTCACAACAGGTACTTCAAGAATGCCCAAAATTTTGTCAGATCCGTCTTTCCTTGCACGTATGGATGTGCTAGATTGATTTCCACGGATGAAAGCTGTCGTCCAGGAGCATCCTCAAACTTTGCCCCTCTATAGCAATTTCCACAGGTTGGAGCAGGGACATAGTGCATGAGCTAAAATGCAGCTGCTGCCTGGTCAGGTGCTCTTCACCAGACAGGGCTGTCTTTGCCCTCTCTAATTCAAAGAGATGTCACAACATGCTGAGTCATTCTTAATTTTACCTTCCCCTCTCTTTGAACACAGTTTGGATGCTCAGGTGGAAACAATGCAAAACAGCTTCTTTAACTAGAGAAACCAAATCTTGGGAGCTCTGTAAGACCAAATCCCTGAAGGCTCAGAGAAAGCCCTGTGATACTTCTAGGGAGCAAAAATAGTAAAACAGCTGCTACTCCAAGAATACAGAAAATGGAAATTGCCACAGAAACACCACCCCACTATCAAAAACTAAAACATGGCAAAGTCATGAAATTTCCTCCATTGCCTTCCCTAAAGAAGTATTTTACTCTAGGAAACTTGTTCCTACTCCAAATAAAACCAGTAGTAAAAAGGACTTCAAAGGGAAATGAAAAAGGAAGGTAAATCAGAAAAATACTTTGGCACATGTGTGTGTCCCCTGTATGGGTGCTGAGTTACACCCTGTGCAATGCCCAGAGGTCCAGATCTGGAGCATTTCCATGTAGTTTCTGCATATGATAAGAATTTAGAGGTTGATACAAAGAAAATTCATGTAGCAAAATGCCTGTTAACCGAGATATCTGCAGGTATTTGTTAATCCATGTTAATATTTTTCTCGCAGTAAATCATAATTGGCCATGTATCTTGCATGGTGCCATTCCTTCTCCTTTACTTAATGTTCACAAGGATGAAGGTTCTGATGCAGCACCATTGAAATCCGTGGAAGTTTCTTCACTGACTTCAGTGAGAGTGAGACTAGGATAAAAATGCACATGGAGGTTTCCCGAGTCTTAATTCCTTGTTTGTGACTGACCTGATGAGAAGATGGGACAGAACCATGAAACCGGTTGCATTTTTACAGGTAATTTAATTTTGTTAATTAAATTTATGTTGTTTTGTGTTTATTTTTTTTTTCCAATTTCAAACCTTGCTGTTGGCTCAAATGAAGTAATTATACAAGTATTTCTAGCACAAATTATCATGAATGCCAAATTATAATGCCTTTTAAAAGGAATACTTAAATGTATGATCTTGAAGCTTGCTGCTCTTTTTTTGTTTTGGTGTTTTGGGTTTTTTTTGGAAATACCAGTATAATTGAAATACAGTGTAGTGGCTGGAAAGTAAGTGTAAAAGAGGTGTGAGTGAGGCAGAAGCAAATCCAGTTAAATGTCTGATCAAACATTCATGACAGTATTCACCCACCTTTAGTAAGACAGCATCCAAAATATTCACATAATTATAACCCATGCCTTCAGCAGACATTCAAGATGACATTATTCTCATATTAATCTTTAAACAGTGCATTGAGGTGATGCTTTGTCACTTCCATATGGTCAATGACGTGAGTTCCCCTCAGAATTGCCAATATCTCTGAGTCACTTGCTTTACCATATTTCTTTGAAACTGTTTTCTCCTGAAATTACTATATCTGCTGTGTTTGTCACATCCATTAATATAAAATACAATGAATTTATATTAGCAATATTTTTTAAAATTGCTAAAATATCCTGATGTGAGAAACTCCTTTGATTCATGACATGGGGTTCAGATTTGCTCTCCTTATTCTGCAAACAACTTTAGATAAAGATGACAGAAAGATAGGTGTTTTCCACAGTTATTCAGAGTTTACAAACCTGCTGACGTTGAGGAGTTTGCTTGAGTACAGTGAAGTAAGAAACTGTCTGGAAAAAATAGAAGTAATAACGCTGCTGTTGTTTCTCATATATTAACACCCAGCTATCATTTATGGAAAATTAGACTTAGTCTTCCAGCTTTCTTTTAAACAGGGCTATCCACAGTCATTACTGCTCTTTGCAGTGTTGTCTGTGTGCGCATCAAACTCCTTATCAGCACTTGAAAATGCTGTCTCTGGGACTCAGTGATATTGGTAATAAACATCCATTGAAATGGAAAGTGGCTAAAAAACTGTTTGAACTTCTTTCCTGTTGTCTCACTATAGAGGTATAGTCCCAGTAAACGCTGGGCTTTATAAGAGCACAAAAGCTTTCTTCTGCCCATGTACCTGCAGTCACCGCTCTAAGTATATTGAGCTTCAGAGCACACAAAAGAGAGGCAGAAAATCCAAACCAATCTCTTCCCTTTCACTCCTTAAATCCTGACATGCTCCATCACCTCTTCAAAATAGTGAGCTGCCCTTCCCCAAAATGGAGAAAAGGAACAAAATCAAACGCAAAACAATGAAGGAGGGATAATCTGATCTTTAAATAAGGAGACATGTTGCTTGGGGCTTAAGCGGGGTAAAGTTTCACAATGATGTCACCTTCTTCTGAGAACGTGACCCCCGTGAGAGGTGAAGGGTGAAATATAAATACCACTAATCCATTGTGTTTGTATATCTCTTAAATATGTGCCAAGTTTGGCATGGCTGACTCCACCAACTGGCTGGCAATCTAGGAAGTCTTCACTACAGGCTTTGAATGAGCAGTATTCATGGAAATCAAACGGCTGCTCTTTTTTTTTTTCTGACTGAAGTACACCTCACTGATGTATTTTCTTTAAACATATACCTATTTTTCTGTCTCATTTCTGACAAAACTGTCTGATTTTTTCAGACAAAAGCAGAGGAGCCATTGCTTTTCATGCAGACAGCAATATCCTCCACATATAATGGTTTCCACAATCCTAAGTTAAAAGTCACGTGTATGAAGTTCACTGGTTGGTTGGTTGGTTGGTTGGTTGGTTGGTTGGTTGGTTGGTTGCTTGGTTGGTTGCTTGGTTGGTTGGTTGGTTGGTTGGTTGGTTGGTTGGTTGGTTGGTTGTTTCTTTAAAAATCTGCTCCAATTCAAACAGGAATGTATTCAGGAAAGTCGCATTGCCCATGTGATAGAGGCTGTTGGAGTGGATGACTGACAATGTGTCTCCCCTTGCCTGGCTGTCTCTGTGTTGGTAAAGATGGAAGGGAGCAACAATAGTAGAGAGTTTCAGGAGATGCTCACAAAATATATCGATAATTTTGAAAAGTTTGCGATTTTTAAGGGTGTTGGTAATTAACATTTGTTTGTTGTTGGAATACTCTGGGAGAAATCTCTGTGTCACTATAGTGGGAGCAGAAATGGAAACTGATTGAGAAAGCACTCTCTAAGCTCTTTTTATTGGCCTCGTACTACCTGTCTACTTATAAGACCAGCAACACAGGAAGCACAAATATAGATTTCATTTTAATAATATTTTTATTTGAAATCACAAATGTTTATAGGCATGACAGCTGGTAAGAGGACCAGAAGCTACTGCCCCATCTCAGAGAACGGGAGCAAAACCTGTGCCCTACCACTTGGACCAGGGAATTTGTTTAATCCAACATTTCTCTGCAGAGAATTTTCCTGAGAGGGACATAGAGAGAAGGACGATGAGGAAAAAAGGCAAAATTCTTATTTTTGAGAGGAAGGCAACCTTTGGCACAAATATTGTATACCGGGAGGCACAGCTTTTCCAGGTAGTTCCTGCAAAATGCTTTTCTGTGAACTTGAGAAATGCTTTTTTACCCTGCTCCCACCTAACCAGGTCTGCAGGAATTTCTGTTTCTCTTTGATTCACTCTCTGCTTTTTATTGTACAAAAAAGTCTGCTTTCACTGGTAAGGGCTTTCACAACCTGTTGTCATCCAACCTTTCATCTTTATTTTAAGTAGCTCCTCATTGGTTTTGACTGGACAAAATATTTGTTTTTTCCAGGCTAAATTTGTACACAGGTACTCCCAGACTTTTTGCAGTGTCTCAAAGGGTTGCGTATGATGATCTCAAGATTGTCCATCAACACTGATTCCTTTTATATTTCCAAGTTCTGCCTTTTTTTTGGAACAAGACATTGCTAGTCTCTGTGCTAATCTGCACAGTACTGGTCATAAGGAAGTCCTAACCCAAGGCTGAGGCTCCTGGTTGGTCCCATAGTACCAATTCAGTAATACCTAGAGCGTGAAAGGCTGAATATTTGCACCTCACTTTCATCCTGTTGCCATGTTCATGCATGTAGCAGTCTTCACTGCTGAGACTCTGAAGGGCAGGAACTGTCTTTTACCGTCCCTGTGTGCAGGGAGATGGATAAAATCACATAGTGACTCTGCTCAGGTGAGCCTACAGTGATGTCAGGCGTCTTCGAGGGTCAAAGACGTGTGGGCTAGGAGGTATGACACAGGACCTACAGGACAGGCCACAGAGGCCAGTAAGACATCCCAAAGCAGGTAATATGACCCTGTGCACCTCTCAGCTTGTGAACCCTGTTGGAGCCCAGGGCTCGGCAGAGACCCCCATGAACACCCCCATGTACCCCTTGGGGGGTTCAGGACCCTTGCTGGGACCCAGGAGAACACTGCCTTTGATATTTGCCCGTGGAAAGGACTTTTTACACTCAGAGAAGAGTTGTAGGTTTGATAAACTGTTAGTTTAGTTTATCACAGGGTGTGAAAATGTAGTTTGGGTTTTTAGGATGGAGGCTGGAAAAAGGACAAGATGGAGGATCTTGGGTGGTCCCTGAGCTTCTTCTTTCTTCTTCATAGACTCCATCTTTTGTTGTGTGGTGGCACAGGGTGATTGGATGGAATGGTTTGAGGTAGAAGTGTCATTTAGAGAGATAAATAAGGATAATTGGTACAGAATTGTAAATATCATATGTTTGGGATTTGGATTGGGTCAAATGGCTTCATAAGGCCTTGAGGGTCACTCCCTTGGGGCCATTCCAGCTGTGTTCTCAAAGAGAAAAGTCCTTGTAACTGAAGAGTGCTCAACTAAAAGATAAGAAATAATGAACACCTGAACAAGAAGCTGGAAGTCTCTTTCTATTCTTTTCTAACTCTGGCACAAACTGATCTTGGAAGCAGAAAAAGCATTCCGAGAAACCCCACCCGAGTGACTGTCCGTGAGCTGTGTGAGGCGGCCATGTCAGGCTGGACGCGGTCTGTGCATGGGTAGCCCTCCACACAGGCCAGGAAAGCTGCCAGCCAACAACCCAAGTTCTCGAGGAGCATTAAAATCTCAGCCTAACTTTTATTTAGCTGTCAATAAACCACTGGCTGCATCTAGATGAGAGGAGGTGGGCGTGCTGCCACGCGCCCGTGCAGGGGTGTGCCCACCCTGCTGCATCCCGGCTCCAGGCCAGGCGTGACACCCATGTTTGCTGCCCACAGCGCCCGGCCCCGCTGGGAGCCCCACACTCGCTCGGCACCGCTGAATTTGGGAGTCCGCGACCACCTCTGGGAGCCTCGCAACACACGGCCAAAGGTTCGTGAGGACACGGCCTCTGCCACCGAAATAGAAGATGACTTTATTTTCCAAATAAAGTCCCCTCAAATGGTAGGTTGAAAACGTTGAAAAACAGTCTTCTAGACATGCTAAAAATGAAACGTAATAAAATAACACAGCCAAGTCCCACTAGCTTTGAGAAATTAAGCAGGCAGCTGAATTCAGCCTATGGTAAAATAAAGTGATATTTAGTGATTTTGGACAGACACCAATTATCTGAATTTTTCCTTATTAGCAGAAGGAAAAGCCAAAGGTTGTCACCCTGTAGCTGAACCAAAGCTGTGGATCAAGCAATCAAATGCATGGGCTTGTCATAATTCAGAACAAAGAGGTTCGTTCACTACTTAAGAGTGTTCATTCGTTCTCTCAAGCTGCAGATCTAACTTGGTACAAAAATAATATTTTCAGTCTTGTTTTGGATCAATATACATTTAAGGATATCTCCTGGGGCGGTATCAACATCTGAGGTACACTCTAGATAACTTCATAGTTCACTGCACATGGACTAATACAAGAAAACTGTGAAGAAGAGAAAGGAAACCTTGTCTGGGAAGCAACACGAAACACAAGAACTGATAGCAGGATTTGATGGCATTTTAAGGACAAGGACAGAGCAAGTGGCAAAACACAAGAAACTTGTGCTGCTTGAGTAAATCAGCTCATATCCCAGCACTTTTGCCAGGCTGGGGTATAGGTCTCAATTGAGAAGCGGATGACAAAAACAGTGCGTGTTCACAAGGCCAGAGTCACTTTTCCCTGTGAAACTTACGTGCCAGCTAGGGGTGGCATTTACCCAGACACCAATGACAAGAAGGATCTGTTTAAGAGATTTATCTGATCACAAAACATACATCTAAATGAATACTTCTGTAAAAAGTGTGCATTTTCCTCCCTTGACCGAGATGAGATTTCAGAGCAGTCATCTCATGTGCAGCCATCTACAGGTCAGGAAAGAGACAGCTGGTGCAGATATTTGCTGCCAAGCAGAAGGAAACTGCCCATAATCTTCTCCCTCTTCTCCTCACATTCAGGTCTATGCCCTGTGCAAAAGCCATGTGCTGCACTGAGCTCTCTGCTTCCTGAGGGCATCCAAACAGGAGCACTGCACCTGAGCCTTTTGTCGTAGCAGCAGGTCCAGACTCTGTGTTTGTTTTGAGGAACAGAGCCTGCCACACGCTCGGAAAACCACTGAGATAGCATAGACAAAAGGATGTCCAGTCATTCTTTTGTGGTTTGTGGTGAGATTACCTCAGCCTGGGGCTTTGCAGGGCAGCCTCCAGAGAAGACCGAATCAGCCGCACCGTCTCAAGACACTCCAAGCACAACCCATCTGCCTCTGGTTTGGGGTAGGCAAGAAAGTGTCTAAGAACTGCCACCCAATTTCCAGAACTGAAGAGTAGCTGTACTTCAGAAATGGACCTATTTTAGAGATGAAAGGAGAAAGCAAATTCCCTTGCTGTTCATGCAGCTGTTCTACCTAAACCTTATATATACCTAAACCATGTATAGTACAGTATTTACTGGCAAGACAGACTTTTTATATCCTGGAATAAAATCTTGCTATCAATCTAAGAAAAACAATCTGGAACGGAGACACCTGCCATAATATTATTTTCATTTGATACTGTATTTCATTTGAGCTTGACTTTTAAAGGACATGTGTGCCTGCGTGTGTTAGAAAAGCCATAGATTTAAGTGTGGAAAGTGGAGTCAGCAGTCATGAAAACTTTTACCATGTGACAGATATATAATCTCCCTGTAACACCAGACCATAATATATAATATATCGCTGAAAACTGAGCAGAAAGGAGAAAATCAGTCATTTACAAGTAGTCCCTTGTGTTTTATGTTTAATGCAGAAGGGCTTTGCTCAAAGTCTGTCTTGCCAGCTTTTAGTGTGCCACTCTGCAAATGAAAGGGAGGACTGCCAGGCAGCAAGCTTGCTGGACACAGATTATAATTTCTCTCCCTGTTAATGGTGCGTCCTGTGAAAACAAATATTATTCACCCAGTTTGGGGCATGTAATCCACTGTATGTATAGGTTAGCAGTGGTATAGAGCTCTGATGATGATGGCAAATAAGGAGTTAGAACAACTAACCTAGATGGCTGCAGGTCTTACAGGTACCACTCACATTTGGATCAATACATAACAGCAATTCACATGCATTTACTGGACCAGGATCTGTAAAATTTTGCTGACTATGGCTGCACAGATATAAGGGATAATTCTTCTAGGTGTTAGCAGGGGTAGTAAATATTTGTATTTATATTATGGTGGTGTCCAAAAGAACCAGTAGGGGATCATTATGCATAGAACTATATAAGAAAGAAAAGATATAATCCCTTCCCTGTAGAGTTAACCATCTAGGGGCCACAAAGAAAAGGTAGAAGCATGGGAATAAAATGTACATGCAAATGAATATAGCAATGAATCGGGGCAGCTTTTTGAGTTGTATGACTTTTTTTGTTATCCCTCTAAGGAAGAGAAAAACATGCACAATGGTTGCTATCAAGCCACTGGGACATTCTAGGGGTCTGGAATTCATTTCTGTTTTAGAAAAGTGGGTTTATGAAAATTTTCTAATTGTTTGTTTGAATAGAGAAAGAGGAAAAAGGTAAATCGTAATAATTACTGTTTCTTTGGATTGTACCAATTACAATATGCTAAGAAATGAGCCTTAATTTGCAAGTCATGTGCATATACATCGAAGACACATAAGAGATCCGGTTGCTGATCACTGTCACATCTGGTTTTAGTGTGGGTCTCACATGAATAGCACAGCAACAGCACCCACCCCTCTCCTCATGGGACTGTGTGGAAAGCAAACATCCCACAAGTGGAGACACACACCTGATGGTTATGCCTCCCCCCTTTCCAAAGGCTGGTGGAAGAGAGGGAGGAGGAGGCTCACCCTGGGGAGGCTGTAGGGCTGATTGACATTGCTCCTGGACTGCCACCTCTGTGGCAGGGGGAGCTGCCCTGCTCCCAAACCTGTCCCTGCTGCCCGTGGGAGCAGCTCTGGTGGCAAGTGACCCTTAGCAGGAAAGAAGAGCATTCAGGGCTGGTATTTAGCTCCTGAGCTTCTCTCCCCAAATTGCTGATTGTTTACCAGTTAAAGTGAAGTTCTTCGGGTGGATATTAGCAAAGAAGGAACTAATTAGGCAACTTCTGTAATCCTGTCAACACTGTTCTGGCTTGCTTGTGCAGGCTGAGGCATTTTCACATTTTATTCTTCTTTATTCTAAGCATTTCCCAGGTACAAGGAAGGTGAAGAAAATGATCACTTTTAAAAACTGCCTCCTTGTAACTTACCTTGACAGAGAGATGAAACTGCTTTTTCTCATGTTTTCCTGGCATAATCCTTTCCCTCTTTCATCCTTCATTTCATGGCGACCTGTAATCCTGGAACTGATCTAAAGAGGCTGTGTTTTGCATGTGTCTGTGTCTTATAAAATGTTTTCTTCATCACTCTTCAGGAAAAAAAGTTGTCCTAGGACACTTGGAGCAAAGCAGGGCTTCAAGCGACACAGTAACAGTTTCATTGTTTAACTTAAATAATGAAGGCTTTGGGGTTCTGGTTTTTATTTTTAAATGTTGGAAGTGAAATATGGTGGTGATGTTTGAGTTATGAACAATGTCAATTATTCTTTTACTGCTTCAGAGTCAATATTATAGCAGTGTTCTGGGGTACAGTGCTCTTAGCTGTGGGCAACGTTGGTTAGCTAGATTTGGGGCATAAATAGGTAGAAAAGAAGGATAGCAAGGAGCCCTAATGCTGGATTGTGTGCTACTTTCTGGAAAACTTGATTCTTGTTTATTGCAGTTTGCCATTTTTCAACATGACAGGAGTAAGAGTTGATTAAAGAAACAAAGAACATGCACAAGCATAATATAAAGTTGGCAACTTAGATTTGCATAACTTAAATTCTTAGTTTAAGAGACATAAATAAGGAAAGAAATTCCCTCCAGGAATTCAGACAAAACTTCTTTGGATTTCGTATTTTCCACATTATGAACAAAATCCTCATTGCCCAAAAGCAGAAAAAACTTTAAAGACTATAGCTGCAGGAAAGGGAAGAAGGAGATTTAAGTTTCTGAGACATATTAGAAATTCATTCTAAGATCAGAAGAACAGACATTTTTATCTGTTCTGACCCTAAATGGCTTTGTCTGATGTTTGCTTCTTTTGTGATGGTGCAGAAAGCTGCTCCCTTAGAGGAGGCTGTTTAGCATCTACCAGTGGCTCTTCCTAAATTACTGACAAGGACAGTCTCCCTCTGGTTGAGTCAGGTTAGAAATGGATCTACTCATCATTCCCTCCCTGGATGTTGTTTTTGTTTTCCTGCTTTTAGTGCTATTTCTACTTATAGTATGAATCCCATCTCTCTGCTCTGCAACATTTTCATTACATATGGGTTCAATACTATATTTTTAAAGTTCTTTTTTTTTTTCTCTCAAAGTTTCTTATTTAGTCTGTGAACACAAGCAATAATACCTCACAGCTGAAGGTATTACACTGAATCAAAGAGCTTTCTGTTTTCTAGCTCAGAAATGAAATACTACAGGTGTGTCTGCAAGTGTCAAGAAAAAAAACCAAAAAACTAACCCAAAAGCAACACAACAAGACAACATGGAAATAGTAAAAACAGTAGCAGAATTGGAAGGGTTTGATTATTCATATGATAATGGGCAGCTTTAATGTGAACTTTTTACATAGTCGAGCCAGTGAGATCAATTTAATCCGGGTGGGTTATTCTTCTCCTAAGGCAAAAGACCATTGATTCCTTCTATTGGCTCAGTGAGGGAGCTCTTCAGCACAGTGGCACACTGAGGAAGCTGGTTGAAAGCCACTGAAATCAGCAGGAGCTTTTTAATTGACTCTGAATCAGGTCCCAACACTGCACATAACTGCTGTCCTTTCACAAAACTTTCTGTTTCTTGAATACAATTGGATTACCTAAATAAAACTTGAGTTTCCCTGTTAAATGTTCTCTGTGAATCAATTCTTTATGGAGAAAATATTTTGCCTGCGCTACATTTGCTGTGTGTTTAAAGTCTGAAAGTGTTGCCAGTTATAATTGCTTCATCATCTTTTGTTCAGGTGACTAATTATAATAAAATATATTTTATGCATAAACCAGTATGAGACTCGTTTTTATACATTTCATTTAATTACTTTTTACTGTGACAAATCACATTGTTAGAAATGTACTAACAGATGGGGTGGATTTTAAAGTCAGTATAAATTATGACTCCTTAATTTTTGCAAGTGTTGAAGAATTTAATTGTCTCCGTTCACATTTTTGGCTTAACTCCTGTGGTTTGACTTGTTAGGATTCCAGACATGCAACACAAGGAGCAGAGAATTTCTGGACTGTGTAGTGTCTTTCGGGGGGGGCAGGGGGAAAGAAAAAAAGTGTCCTAAGAAGGAAAGGAAGTTAGGACAAAAGGAAGGTCTGAACAGAAGTGCTCAAAATGGCCCGTCCCAGAGCGAGGGTTAGGATGTGGAAGGGTTCTCATTGAATAGCCCTGCTTGTTAGGGGCAGCAGAAGCAGCACTCTCTTGTGTTGCCCACATACCAGCTGCAATGAAATAAAGGCTCAGAGTGTGACCCCAGCCCAGGAGTGGAGGAAACTCTTACCTGAGTATAAAATCAGAGCGTGGGTAGCTGCAGCTAGCAGTAAAACATGGTTAGCAGTGAAACAGTTTCAGAAAGCCTTTTCTTTTCCCTTCCCTTTGTTTGGAATGCAGAAATTCTTTCAGCTTCATTAATTTTAAATTCAGATGTTCCTGTTGAGACTTCTCTGGTATAAGCTGCCTTCTCCCTTGTCCACCAGTCCGCTCCACAGTTGCTCCTGACACTTCACCCTCCCTCCCTCATACAGAGCAGGTTTTCCTCCAGCAAGCCTGGGCAGGTGGGCCACCAGGGGCAGAGCCATATTTCTCTGCCACTCTTCCAAATCTGTCACTGCTCTTGTTAAACCCTCCCACAGTCATCCTTTGATATATCACTCACCTGCAGCTCATTGTGGTGCTCACCATGGTCTTCAGCCTAAACTGCCTGAGTAGTTCACCTCATCAGGCAAGCATCAGGGCTTGTTGAGAAAGATCTCCTTGATCAGGTGATGATCATAAACTGTGTCAATGGGAGGCAAAGAAACAGCTAGGTTTCCCAGAGGACCCAGTTGAGCATGACAGACTCAAGTGCCTGCACGTGTCCCATCAGCCCCTCAAGTGATGATCTGCAGCATTCTCTCTCCTGCTAGATCTGTGGTTGGCACATTCATTCCCCTTTTGGATCCAAAGTTCCCTTCTTGTGCTTTCCAGATGCCTGCTCAGGCTCTCACCTGAAGAAAGGCTTGTGCTCATATTCTCCAGTGGGCGGAGGACTTAGATCTGTGCCCAAAATGAGGTAGAGATACTATTTACATTGGCACTTGCTGTTTTCAGTGCCACTAATGTCTGCCCATGAGGCTTCATTCACACATGGAGTACACACAATACAGGTGTGTGGAATAAATTCCACTAATGTGCCATCCTACTTCCATCAGTTGCTACACTTCTGAAGATAAAAACCACATTACATTAATGAGGAATGTCATCAAGTCCTAGCAAGTGATTAAGCTCAGAGATCTGTGGCTGTAAGGCTGTGGTGTTGGCTAGCAGGGTGTTGTTTTTCCATGCCTGTGAGTTTTGAACTGGTATTGCAGAATTTGGAAACCCTGGATTTAGAGTTTGGCTTTGAAAGTTCAGCTGATTCAGAGATTAGGAAGCACTAGTACAGCATCTGTAGCCATTATCTCATGATTTAAATGTTCTCTGTTTTACATTAGCTAATGATTTAAGTGCCATTAGATATCTTTGTATGACATCCAATATGAAATAATCAACTAGCTTAGCATAACACTGGTCCCATCAATCAAACTCCCTGTTCCTCCCACAGCATTGTTAATGAAATGTTGGTAAGAAAACCAACAGACCCAACTATGACATTAGAATTAAGGGGTGAAAGGTGACATTTCATTACTCAGTTGTTGTTGGGGTTTTTTTGTTGGTTATTTTTTTGGTTGGTGTTTTTTTTTGGTTTTGGTTTTGTTTTTTTTTTTTTGTCTTGGAGTCCCGTTTCATTTCAACAAAGAGTCCAGAAGGGACATTTGCTCAGAAAATGTTTTATAACTCCTAAGATATCTGTCCTAACTACTATTTGTGTGTAAGCCGATTATATAATATAGCAACACTAAATGGAGAAAAAAAGTCATCATATCCATTAAAACATACCTTATGCTGGAGCTTGACATGGTTTCTTTGAGAGGGAGTCCTGGTAGGTCTTTGTCTCCTTGTGGTCCTCATGGTGAGATGGATGTCAGCTCAGAAGTAGTAGTTTTAGTGGAGACAAATGGAATGTTGCTCCTTGTGTGTTTGCCTGACTGATTTGCAGGTGAGGATGAAAATGTGAGGATATAAAGATAAAACATTGCCGTATGCAGGACCACAGAGCTGCTCTCAGGTCTTTCAGTGGAGTCCTCATTAAAAGATCACATACCAGTAAATTAAAAACAAACCCAGCATCGTTGCACACTCTCATAATAGGTGCCTGAACAAGGAGGAAGTGAGAGGCATGGCAGGGACCTGGACCATTTTGTCACCTTCTCCATCAGCTGAAGCCTCCAGATGGACACAGAGATCTTCTGCCTACGTGGGAACTGAATGGGCAATAAGGAGAAGCCTTTGGAGGGGGAAAGAAAGAGGAGCTGGGGTGGGGGAGGCCCAGGGAACAATCAGTCAAGAAGGGAATGGTGATTGTAGTGTAGTTATGTTTTGTGAAGTTAATAATAAAGACAAATCCCAGGAAGCTGGAAAGCAAGCCTGTCTGCATCTCTTCTTCTGTTCAAAGCAGAGCAGGGACTTCAACTGCTTGGAGAGTCACCTTTCTTTGAAGCAATTTTGAGGTGAAAATCTCAGGCCTTTGTGCAAAGAATTAAAGCTTTTCTAATTCCCCTTTAATTTGGGAGTACTAAGAAAACTCTCAGCACTTCTGCAGGTAGCTGGCAGGCTCTTTGCTGTTCCTTAATGAGCTTTTTTTTTTCCTTTTTTTTTTTTTCCCTGAGACACCAGGATTGAATTATTGTAATATACATGGAAGAGAGATATTAATTAATTCCAAGGAAAAGATGATTTTTAGCCTATTCTTATAATTATCGCCTAAAGTACATAAACTCTCATCTGGGACTGGGTTCTTTTAGGGCTGTTTCACATCATCATGAAGTCTTTTTCAATCAAGCACAAGCTCCATTCAGTGACAAAAGCCAATGTCTCTGCTTTGCTGCCTTG
>WAAE01013768.1:0-13403 GCA_013400495.1 Nicator chloris
AAAGGAAAAGGAAA
Organism: Nicator chloris; assembly: GCA_013400495.1. NCBI lineage: Eukaryota > Metazoa > Chordata > Aves > Passeriformes > Pycnonotidae > Nicator > Nicator chloris. The sequence continues at coordinate 15 of WAAE01013768.1, forward strand.
AGGCACCCTGGTTTGATAATCTGTGATCACATTAAAAGCAAGAATGCATTTGTGGGCACAACATGTAAATAAGAATATTTCAATAACAGCCTCAAGGTACTTCAAATGGTATGAAGTTTAAGAACTCTTTGATAAAGGTTAAGGGTGAATATGTACAGCTATGTAGGCAAAAATATGAGCATATATCTTCACTGTTCAATTAAGGAGAAATCATGTATCATATGGCACATATTGGAAGTTTGGAGACACTTTCTATATTCTAAGAAAGATAAATTACATAGATTTAGGAAATTAAGACACATTCAGGGAAAGAGCTTCCCTTGAAGGGTCAGTAAATACTTTAAACTTGCTACATGAATGTTATTTGTTCCTAGTGATATTCCTATATGCTGAAATAATTGTTCTATTATTTCACTCCTGAAATCTGAGAATTCTCAGACAAGATCCATGGAGTGCTGTACAGCAGGACAGGGTAGAGTCACTCACATGTGGCCCCCTTTTTGGTGCCCTGAGGATCCCAAAAATACACACACTGGTCCCCAGGGAATCCCTGCTCTGCCTCCTGGCCTGCCTTGCTGCAGGTGAACACCCCAGTGCTGTAATCCAGGGCTGAGAATGAAATTCCATCCTGCACAGGCTTCACCTGCAGTAAATCCCTGGGCATCAGTTCAGCAACTCCTTGTTCTTCTGCATGACTCAAAATTAAAGGCAAGTTAGGGCAGAGGCACAACTATACAGAGATACACTGCTCCCTTCTAGAGGTGCTGGAGGGGAAAAAAAATTAAAATTCCCCCTCCACCTCAATCCTATAAAGGAATGCATCATTTTCATATGAAAGAGAGATGTCTAAGTAATTTTTATCTCAATGATGTAAATTGAAGATCAAATTTTATGTGTGTTTCTGTACCAGAGCAGAAAGTGATTCTCAATCTTGAAGAATACACTGAAGTAGTTGAGAAGAGGTTAAAAACAGTTTAGGTTAATATGTTTAACTCATAAACAAAAAAGTAGCTTAAATAAGCAAACCTGCAATTGTTAAGAGTGAAGTAATACTGATTCTCCTTTTCTGTAGTTATGTAAAGTTTAAATGACTCAATTTCTGATACACACCATGACAGCTTTCCTTTAAGGATCAATTTAGTCAGGAGTTGGCTGACTATATGAGTGTTGGATAGTTTTAAGTCGGAGTATTCTGTCATATTAAAATCACACGGGTAATGAGGAAGTGCTTGCCATATAACGTTCTCTGAAAATAAAATTGTCTTCAGTGAGATGAAATTAAAACACTGGGATACAGCATAACCGTAGTTGAACTCCAGTTTGCTTTATTAGCCAACTGCTCCTGCTATTTTGAGTACTCTAGATGTCTCTGTGGGAAAAATTATTCCAATTTGGTTTTTCTTGGAACTGATAAATGGTACAAAGCAGATTCTCCTCTAAGAGAAAAATAAATCACATATTTCTGTTAGGTGCATGAGGTTACATAGATTTCATACAATCAAATTAAAGCTCATTTTACGTTTTAAATAAATGATGTGATGTGGACGAGTGGTGTGTATAAAAGCATCTAGCATTAATCAGCAGGCATATGAAATTAAACTGTGGTTAAATGGCAAACATGCATTGTGATCCAAATAATGCTGAGAGCATAATGAGGAAAGAAGTTTCAGCTCATTTGCCAGACTATGATTATATTTATTTCTATTTCTTACACAGTGTTTCTGGCTTGGGATGGAGAAGTAAGTGATATTTAATTGCATCAGTAGTTTCAAACCAATAATAAAAATAATGCCCGTTTGCTGTTCGTGTCATGTCCACTGTTAAGCCAATTTATTCCTCTTCATAAATCAATTTGTTTTTCAGTGTAGGTGGGATCATTACAAAAGGGTCATCCCACCAGCGTTTGAATTTGCTGACCGTCTGGTTCACAGTCATGCATTGCTTATTCACACTGAGAGCCATTTATCTATAAGCAGAAGCTGACGTGAGAAGGTTGACTTTTTATTAAAGCTGAATGAATAATCTGAAATTTATTGTTGAATGCACATTTTGGGGGTTTAGTTCTAATTGATTAAACCAGTACTGCTATAATCAGGGAAGAGAATGAAGGAGGACAGGCAATGGGCACATTATGGAATGGACAACTTCTGCTCAAGGCCTTTGGCTAGGAAAAGGTCCTAAAATTCTGCTGTTTTCAACATTTGAAAATTGCCTGTGGGTTTCTTCACTGAACTATTCTCAGGCTAAGAAGCATTCACACACAAATTCACAGGAAAAAGTGTTGCTTTTGCTATATTAAGAAAGACTTGAGTCTCCGTTATGACTACCATTTTCATTTTGTAGTCGCTTATGTTGATGGTAACACTGGTAAATAGATTTTTTTTCCCCTTTAAAATTTGTTCATGACTAATTTTTAACATTAACTGAACCACTGATTTCTCTCCTTCCCACAAATGAATAACTTAGATGCACATTAGAACTGCTACATATTGCAGCAGAATTAATAGTTATTCTGCATTCTTCACTGCTCCCCCTCCCTTATTATCCACAGGTTAATTATGCTGGCTACCATGCTGCTTTGGGACCCACCAGCACCTGGATGCAAAGCAAATACTGAGTTTCTGATCCCAACCCAATGGAAAATGAGCTGTCTTCTCCCTGGTACCCACTGAATGACTACCAGAAGCTGTCCCTTTCTGAACATCTCTGTGATCTTTGTCTCTGAGGTTTTGTCCCTTGACATCCATCTTTTGTGAACAAAAGCTCCTAAATAATAGCAGCTGAATACAGATCAGCAGCACTGCTAAATGTACAGTCCATACTGGTGCAACACCAAGCACAAAATTATTTACAGCACTTCTAGGAAGGGCTTCAGTATTTAATTAAATGGAAGTTGCTGAATTGCACTGCTTCCTGCAGTGAATGGTGCACATGTGCATAAATATTAATCACTAATATGGGATGTGGGGCTTTTGAACAAACATGGTCTGACTGCCTGGATATCAAGAAAATTAAAACAGAGGAATTTCTGTAAGACCATTTCACTCATTAAAAGACAGGGCAAAAAAAATTCTCCTTTGTTAGTTTTCTGGAGTGAAAAATTTCTTTTTGCTAACTGGCCTTACACAGCTCTTCACCAATCAATGTACTCCTTAGCTAATCCCTCCAATTAAAACCATTTAACTCATCAATGGGTACTTCAGTTAACACCAAAAGTAGCAGCTGTTTTACAAGGGCTGCTGGGTTTTTGTGAAGCAGATATCACATGAATTCCAGCCCAGTCCATTATAGATAATCCATTTGTGCAGCATCCCTTAGGTTGCTGTAAGAATGAAGGAGGCTGTATAAAAATTTATGAAGCCTATGACATAGAATCTCAGCCTAACAACTAACAAATCTGTCCTCTGATTTGGGCATCTATCAAAGAAAACCACACTGCTAGTCCATATGCCTGTTCTTTGGGACAGAAATTGCAGGTTGACCTGCACATGAGCCACTTCTAGCAAAGCTGTGTGTTTCCCTCAGAAGATCTCAATCAGCTCAACTGGTTGCTGTAAGCTCAGGAGGTGTCCTCACATAAGGGCCATTTGAGCACTGTGAAACCTATGAAAACATCTTCTCGTGCTATTTTGAACCAGCCATTGTACCTGGTCCAAAATATTCCAACTTTAGGCATTTACTAAGACCAATGTGCTTTATTACAAGGTCTGAGAATCAGAAGAAAAGACAGACTTGTCTAACCTATGGGTTAAAGGACTGGCTTGGCCTGTAAGAGATTCAGAACCATTTTCTATAAATAATTCAGGGACTCTGTATCCACCCCTCTATTTTGGATCAGTTCAGCACAAATCAGATTTGTACTTCCTACATTCCAGACCGGTGTCATCATTTTCAGTGGACACACAGAAACCTAAATTTAGATTCAAGGCATCATATATCAAGTCTATAATTTAACAATTGTTCTTGCTTTTTATTGAAAACTAAAACATTAAGTCAAAATAAGATTGTCACTGAATGGAATTTGCCTCTGTTAAAATTATATTCCAATGGTTTTCGATTTCTTTCAAGAGAAAGAGCATCAGAACATCTACAGTAGGAAAGGATTATAACTTCAATATAAGAAATAAAACTCACTTTATATTCCTTTTTTCATCTTGCTCATTAATTCAGCCAAATTTCAGACTAATCAGCTCAAGCAGTTAACATGCTATATGAAAATTTGAAATGTCTGCTGACTGTAGCAAAAAAAAAGCTATCTGTAGTAATTACTCAAGATACAAACATTGCACTGAAATGTGAAGTTCATACAAGTTTTCATGAGAATAACAAAAGAGATCACTCTAACACCAAAAAAAAAAAAAAAATTCCAAGTAAATTTTTTGTAGAACTCACTAGAGATCCACAGCAGTTTTTTCCTCCTTGGCTCCCTAGCTTTAGTCACTAGACATTATAAATGTGATACAAATACACAAAATGCTAAGGAAAAAATAATTTAAAAGTGTTAAGGTAAACAAACAAAAATATACAAAGGGCACAGAAACATACAAAAGTCCAGGTGCCAACAGAATTAATCAGAGGCTGTCTGAAAAATTCCATATGCAAAAGTAATTTGCAAAATCCTCATGCTAGAAACATTTTTATTCTGTGTTTAGAGAGAATCTTAATCAAATGATTCATATGTATGCAGACAATTTTTTCCTTAACCTCACTAAAAATACTCATGTGTTTCTGTGTGTATATTCTCCCCACCCCAGTAAAACCGTGTTAAGAAATTACAGCACAATTTCCCTCTGTTGTTTTGTAGTTAGCAAAAGAAAGGGTCGTGTTTCTCACTTTGGAGAATTTTCTTTTTCAGAATTAGCTATTATAGTCAACTCTGATTGGAGGACTCCTGTTATCAAGTTCTGTCAACTTGGAATTAATAACATCACTGTCTGCATTGTGGTAAACACTCCAGGCTAGGACACTGCTGTGATTGGAGTCAGAAGGGATGAGGATGGAGCCCAAAAAAACTTTGCAACCACTCCCAGCTTACAGGTATCGTTACACAATATTAGCTAAATTCCTGTAAATCTCCATTGCCAACTTCTTAGTCCTATCACCTGATATTTGTGATAAGAGAAGTCATCCAAAAAAGTCACTATCACTCCTTTTCCTAAGTTGGTAACTCCAAAGTCATGAAGGCTGATTTATTGGTACTATTAAGGTTGTTTTAAAGTTCAAGCAGGAAGGTGAACAGCTGCAGCAGTAGCAAGAATGCTACAGAAAAACAGAGCAATATTTGTGTATGGTCTGTGCTATAACCTTTCCCTTTGTTAGAGAAAACAGCTACTGCAAGAAGAACCCTGGCAACACACGTTTTAGAAGGCACAGATCAACAAACCAATTATCAATCCATCAATTGATCAGAACCAGTCTTGGGAGTAGTTTGCTCTTGGAAATGAAGGCCTATGCAGATGGCAGGCATGTTCATAGCTTGCAGAGCATCTGCACAGAATAGATAATTACAGAGTAGAAGACAAGAACACGAGAACAAACTTTAAGAAAACCAGAATAGGTAAATGCATACAGGAATTAAATTATTTACTGTTTTACTGCTAGATGAATTAAAATGTTAAGTGAGGCATACATAGGCTGCATTTGGTTTGCATTTACACTGTAAGCACATTGTGAGGGTAGAAATAGTTGCCCGCCTCCATTCATCAGGCAGACTCAGCACTGAAAACAATTTTGAATCCGAACAGTAAATGAAGCTCTGTGTATTGATGCTGCTTTAAATAACCATCAGTTGGGATTGGCTCTGAATAGAAGACATCTCTTAAATTTACTACAGAGCAATGGTTTGATTGTTCTACCCTTTTTCATGGGAGAAGGTCTTAGGAAATTCAAAACTTGGACAATGCTAAGGGAAAATTCAAGTTAAGGTATAAAAATAGATAGAAAAGCAGAGTTGCCTGTCTCAAACACTGCCAAGGCCACAGAAGAAACTTGTCATAAGCCAAGCCACCACAGTAGGAGCCTGATATAAGTACAAAAGGGAGGCATTTGTGACAGGAAGGCACTAATTCCAGGCCTGGTAGAGCAGAGGTTTGGTTGATGCATCCTGGTTAATACATCTGGACAAACATTCTCACTGTGGCAAACATTGAGAAAAGAAAAAAACTGCTCATACACACCCTGTGGATACCTGGAACCCCTCCCTCTCTCTCTCCCCCTCTCTGACCCCCCTTTGCCCTATAGTTATCACACACTAGACACAAATAAACACAGTCTAGTGGTTTGAATGTTTTTCAGCCTGTATTACATGAATTCATCTTTAAAATACTCTCTCCTTTAATTCATATTGCTATAATATCCTCTCTTCTACTTATAACAGAAGTTGAATTTTTTTCTAAAAAATTACATCTCAGATTAGTTCTAATGATTGTCGGTGGCATAGCTGTATCATCGTGGTATTTAAGTGCTAAAAATAATCCAATTTAGTCAGTTTGGGTTTGGCCACTTAATTAGCTGGGTAGAATTTAAAAACATCTATGAGCAGGGCTCTCCCAGAAGGTGGCATTTCCAGACAGATGGTTCATTCTTAAGCAGGCTCAGGATGCAAAGGACCCCATCATTTGCTTTTGTCCCTGCTCAACTGGGACAACTTTCACCTGCCAACAGGTACCCACAAGACACACCAGGACCTGTAGTATTTATATCTGCCCCTTAATTTGCAACAGGGTCACAGCATAACAAGGTTGGTTGGGTTTGGGTTGTTTTGAGCAGGGAGAGAAATACAGGTCGAGAAAACCTCCGGGAGGACACTTGAAGATCTTGCCCACTTGCTTCAGCGTTCAGCAGGGCCACAGCACAACGGATTTTTCCATCCCTTTTGCCAAGAATGTTTGCACCCACACACACATGAGGAAAGGGCAGGCTGTGCAGTTTCCTGCCACAGCTCCCAGGCACTCAGTTACACTCTGGCTGCCCACAGACTCTGCCACCACCGCAGCTGGGGCACCTAAATTCTGTGTACAAACACAAGCACGGCAGAGTAGGTCACAAAAGAGCCAGTTTAAAAGCAATAAAGGTACTGTTTTCTCCCTTTAAATCTTCCACAATGAAGTACAACTGCAAATAAATCACCTTGATTAGAAATTTATGTTTTCCTTTGTAGTCTATTCAAAAGATTTTAACTTCATCCACATAGGAAGTGCAAATGATCTATTAATTCATTAAGAAAATCATAGAGGACAAAGGATAAATTGATACACATGCTGGAGTTTCATAGACATTGCATTTTTAGAATAATTTCTACACAGAACAATTAGCAGATTTACTTACAAATCCCCATAAAATTCATCATGCATCCAGTATAAATTTTCCAAGTAGTTTGTAACATTTTTTGTTACACAAGTGTTCTTTGCAAAAATGCCTAAAATTTATGGAACATGTCCGTCCTTGATTTAAAGCCCTAAAAACACTCTAAAAGAGCACATTTTCTAGCTGATCTCATCCTATATTCATATTTTCTTTGGTAATATGACATTGAAATTGTTTTCTGATATATATACACTTTAAAAACCAGCTAATTAAGTCTGCAGCCATTCCCTAATCATGGCTATAATTTGTTTTCTGCTAAATTTACCCTTTCTGTTATAGCAATTTGAAAAGATGTTTAACTCTCTTGGACAGGACTGTCTTTTTTATGACTTCCTAACAAAGATTATTACACATGCTTGCTTATTTTTGAGCACTTCATTAGGCAACTAAAGGGCCATTGGGACCCTCATGTTGCTAAAATTAATCATAGTCATAGGTCTTTTCAGGATCAGAGCCTGACTATTTAGATGACAATGTGATTTTTTTTCTTTTTAATACAGCAGTCATAGATCACACACACAGCTAAGGCAGAGACAAGGTTAGGCAGATTAATTTATTCAGGGCTCCATTTTGCCAATCCAATTTTAACACAAAATCTGCTGAATTGTGGGAGCTTTTATATGACTCTGGCAGACTTGATGATGTAGTAGGCATTTTGTTTTTAATAAAGGGTTGAAATGCAATTTGATTTTGCACTCTAAGTAAGCTATTTGTACTGTGAAACACTGTAGATTATCAGATCAGCATTGCACACAAATTTATACATATCTCAATATTTCAGTGCAAATATTTGTTTGCAGTTTTGTTTCTTATGTTCGATAACTTGTTTTGGAAGCATTTTCTCTTATGCCCTTTAAAGGAGTAGGAAATACTTGAAAATTAATCTTCAGAGTGTTAATAATCAGAAATAGAGCAAATCACTGACAACATTCCTATAACATTCATTATTTACACGTATCTTCCACCCCAGATGTAATCATAAATGACATAATTTTTCCCATGCCTTAATTGATTATACAAAACACTCCGTGTCTATGAGCAATACATAATTAATGTGATTTCAACATATACCTTCTACTCACAGCTCTGAAAAGAGAAATAAACATCATTTGCCCTAATTAACACCATCCAATCATTAATACTTACTTATTAATGGGAGAAAATGTCAGTGGTGGATTGGAGGCACTGCAACACATACCAAGCATGACAATGAAAATGTGCTCACATATAAAAAAAATACCCTAATAAATAAATGCTTTCCTTTGTGGGGAAAGGACTAAATGAGGGTTTGTGCCATTCACCAGACATTCTTATATCTAAAAAGCCTAAGGTCAAGACGATTTAAAAATGGAACTGAATGTCAGGAGAGAAATCTTCTCATGATAGTTCTGGTTGCAAAGTGCTTCAGAATTCAAGAATATTTTGGGCTTTATCAGTACAACTCACTCATGCACTAGGCTCTGGTCATCACTCCTAAACTCACACGAACTTCTGAGAAAACAAAACACTTTGTAAACACAAGTACTTACAGATGTACCATAGAATATTATACTGATTCAGAAAAAGGAAAAAGAGACTGGGTGATACTGTAACCTACAGATTATGTTATTCTCTGTACACAGCCATCAGCAGAATAAATCATGCTTATTCAAGTAATTTCAGGATTTGAGACTTCACAGAAAGTGAGCAAAATAGCTTTCACCAGGTTAACTCAGAAAAGACAAAAATATATGAAAAGTGACTCCGTAATAAATTTATATATTATGCTAAAAACAGTTTGGTTCAAAATTAGTTTTTTTAGCTTGCTCACAATATTAAGATTTACCACCTTAATAGCTGTTGAAACTATCTGTTGTAGCAGATCTTGAGTATTAACAGTAGACAAAACATTTCTGGAAACCTCTTGCTGAAGACAATACCCTTTCTATCTCTTGGTATTTGTTTTTTTCCTTCCTCCTCCTCTCACACTTTCCAACGTTTCAGCCTGGAAGACACATTTTTGTAGGCAAGAGCAACCCATCAATTCCATTTGTGATCCTACTGGAGAACCTGCCATAACTGTGAACATATATTGGCAAAGCATACAACTCTAATTTAGTGAGAGAAAATATGAGTGCACTTAGGGAACATTATTGCCTCAAACACGTTTTTACATTGCCTTCTGTGTTGTGTCCTACTAATTTTCTAACTGTGCAGAGGATATGATAAATAAAACTATTCTAAAGTGGCCACCCAAAGCTTTTATGCTCATCCCTTGCTCTCTAGACTCTTAATTAACACTTTCCCTCAAGCCAGATTTAGACCTTTTTTTAAAACAAGTCTGGTCCTCCTCTCTCTGTGCAAATTTTCAGTCTTATAACTAATAAATGTATTTTCCGTTTAATCCCATTAAGGTGTCTCATAGATCAATAGTGTGTGTATATCAGATCAATGTATAAGCCATTTCCCAGTGAAATTGTCAGATATATTTCTTTTGCAACCCTAGCAAAGTAGTCCTGTGGCAACGCAACGTCTTTTCCAGGAAATGGTCTATACATATTGCAATACATATATTTGTTAACTAAGCATTTAAAAGTAGATTTACAAATGACCAAGATATTTCTTTGACACCAGAGCTAAATTAGCAGTACCAAAAGGGCCAAAAGCATTATTTTTTCCTTCCAAGTGCTTGCTTCAGCTAAGTTACGTGTTGATCATGTTTGGTTTTGCATGGCTGAATTTTACTGGCTTTTTCCTGGGTTTATTGGGATATTTGAACACTGCAGCAGCAGCTATGGTTTGATCAGGGGATTACAATCAGTATTGCCTGTGTGTTTGCCTAATCTAAGAGAAACTGCATGATTTATTACAATACATCCAATCCCATTTTAGGTGGATAATTCTGAAACTACATACCTAGGAAGCAAGATTCCTTCAATGAGATTTTATAAATTTTATGAAAATCAGAAGAAACAACCTCCATAACTACAAAGATCACAACGGTCACTGGGAATATACTATACCCAAGTGCAGAGGTCCACCTGTTAAATTAGTAGTTCCTGGATTAAAATAATTAGACTATCTATACTTAAAATCAGATGTTTTTCAGTCATTTTCCTCCTCCTGCCACAACCCCAGGACCACTTAGGACTAAAGTGAAGCATTTTAGATTAGTGAAGTTTCTTCCCCAACAGCAAGGATATAAGTTATTGTGCACAAGGCTTGCTGCTGGAATCCAACAATGGCAATGATTTCAGATAAGAGCAGACAGCCATCCCACAGTATAATAATTTCTCATTAGTTTTATGCATACAAGCTAACTACTTTAATTAGGTAAGTACATGGACATAATGGTGTGCAATTAAATACAATGTCTAATTACAGCTATATAACTAATAACTGTGATTCTGGATAAATATGATGTTTGGCATAAATACTTATACGACATGAGAGAAACAAAGTTCAGGCACTCATCTTGCATATGGATTGAGCCTGTAGTCATGGATTTCATTTTCTGAAGATATGACTATTAATCTTAGTTATTTTACATGCTTTTGCATATACAGCAGTGTATACATAAAGAGGTTTTACTGATGAAATTAGTATTTTAAGGGCAATGAGCTTGATCTGATGAAGAGTCCACTGAAACAGAATATTACCTCCACCCCCTTTCTCAGAAGACATACAAAGGTGAACTATTTTGTTCCCCTGTTCAACAATTAGCAAAACACCATTTCATTTCAAAGTAGGGTATAATCATGGTCCTATTAGAAATCATAGTCTTGAAATAAATTTTAGCTCAGCCCTTTGTGGCCAACTACTTCCTTGACCATTTTCAGTTTTGCTGTACTGACTATTCAGTCCTAGAAAATAATTCTTAATTATCTCCATTATAAAAACAGATTTAAAAAGCAATGGTGATTGCACACCATCTGGAAATTTACTTCAAGCTGTCAAAAGAATCTGTGGATAGCCCCAGTATACAGTATTCAAATTTCAGCAGGAATCATACTTGGTCAAGCGGGAAGAATTCATTCAGATTCATGCATTTTTTAAAATGTATTTGACATATCAAATAAAGTTCAAAGATACAGTTAAAGAATTTCACTTTAAGGGATTTTAATAGGATGCATGTTAAATTTATACACTGCATATATTAACAGACAAAAGAAATAAATTAATCAGTCCTGAAAGAGCATTCATAAAATGATAGAACTGTGAAAAAGTGCAGTACAGATACAAAAGAATAAGGGAGCAAGGAAAGAAAAGGAACTTCAAAAGAAAACAAAGAGAAAAAAAAAAAAAAGAAAAATAAAATCTGTCTTTCTCCTTATTTTCTAAGGCATAGGAAGTAACGATAATGTAAACTCATGATGATAAAGGAAACTCAGGGCATCACCAACTTCTCTGAGCAATTACAGATCATAAGAGCTCCTCTACAAATATTCAGCCCCTGCTGGTGCCTGCTGAGGTACCCTGGCCTCAGGTATCCAGGCAACAGGGTCTGCAGAGACCCTTGGTGGGGACAAAGTTGGCTTTAAGCAGTCTTCCATGTCTAACAACCTGGCACAGCTTTATTAGCTCAGATAAAAACACAATTAAGCACATTTACTTGCTCACTAATGTACAGCGAGGAACGAGAAAATGAGGTTTGTCCTTGCTGCTGGAATTTGGTTCACGCAAGCTGTAAATAAGAGGCAATCACACAACCACCATCCTGGAGAGGGGGGAGAAATGATAAAAGGAAAAAAACAAATTCTACTTAAAAGTATCATTAGAAGAGCATATTGTGTACAGAAGCTTTTTAGTAAGAAAAGATGCAAGTATCCTAGAAGCTATGAAAGCAAGCTGTAAGAGGGAGGACAATGCTTCATGAAGAAGGCACTGTGGGCTACAGGGCAGGGAAGCCAAGATGAGGTGAAGGAGACCTGGCTGGGCTCCTGAAACTTGAGCATCAGGAGGATTACACTACTATGAGACAAAGCAACCAGCAACAATTATGCTGGTCTGTTGTTCTGGATGTAATAGTGGCTGGGGAAGCAGATTTCTGAGTCATTACCCATTAAGACTCCTAATTTTGATAAAAATGAGCTTTTAAGGAACGAAAACTGTGATGAAAAATCATAAACTATCAGCAGCTTACTCAAAACAGTCATGTCTCTGTCTCTCCTTATGTTGTGACACCTAAGTGTTCATCTGAGTTTATTCAGCCATCTTAAAGAAACCCAAACATGGATTTGTTTGGTTTAGCAGTACATTCATAAAGTTGGATGAAAGTTGAAACCAGTTACAGCAAAATATATTCTAAATCTTCATTTTTAGGAAACAAGCATCAATCAATGAGATTACACAAATTTTATGAGAAACAGAAGAAACAACATCAATAACTACAAAGATTTCTTGGGTCACTGGAATATGTTATACTTTTTTTCCCCCAATAATTTATTGATGTAACTAAAAGAAACATGAAATGCCAGAACAAGACTCTGTCAGTTCTCAGCACTGTAAAATTTACTAGTAATCATTTAAATACCTTCTCAATTAGTTATTAAAAATTTCCCAAAATAAGAAGACTGCCCAGCATGGAAATAAAAAAAATGTTGACTATATATAATGTGCAGTAAACTCAATTTCAGATAAATACAATAAATAGAGACCTTATAATGGTCTGCTCTGAATAAAATACATGTCATAAAATAATGCAAGCCTATTAGCTATGTAAACATCGTTTCTCAGGTGAAACAAGCTGATTTTATTTTTTATGGCAGTGCTTCCTAAATCAAAGTACTTTAACAGAATTTGTACTGAAATTTTAATACTAGGTGTTATGGGATGGGGATAAATACACACTGCTTAAATAAACTCCTTTGCCAAAAGCTGCCACAACCACAACCACATTTCTAAATTCATGTCAACCTCTTTATAGCACTGCTGGAATCAGGAAGGATATGCTGGAAAACTTCCTCTCTGTCTTTCTTATACTTTTCACCAGCAACTGCTAATAAATCATCAGGAAAAGGATAAAGCATTGCCAGCAGGTCAAGG
>WAAE01013769.1:0-20143 GCA_013400495.1 Nicator chloris
GAAACACAACACCTGAATCATTACTGTGTATAGTTTTACATATAGATATATTCACATATAAATTATATATATACATAAGTAAAATAAAAATAAATGCACACATATATGTACGTTAGATATCTAATGAAAATGTCACTATTTCACATTTATAATTTTCCTATTGCTAAGGATTTTTTATGGGTTTTCTTCATTCACTAACACTTGTAATTAATAAACTTAACAATGTTTCTTGTTTGTCCACATAATACTATTGAATTTTGCTGGATTTGGCAGTGCTGGTTTAATGGTTGGTCTCGATGGTCCTAAAGGTCTTTTCTCACCTAAAGGACTCTGTTATTCTCTGAACCTCATCCCATCTATATTACTTCAGTCTTCAAGGTCTTGTTCTGTCTGTGTGGTTTTTTCATCCCCTTTCCCACTGGAGAAGATATTACAGCCTTATGTTGTCAGCACATTTTATTAGTCTGATTCTTTTTCTGTGCCATGACCAATAGTAAAAATTATTAATATCAAGCCTCAAACTTAAGAAACTGCCCTGGTCACCTCCTGTTGGCCAGCCAGCTGTCCTTTCACCAAAATCTGACCCCCTATCAACTTCTGTATTTTGGAACTCCTTTTGTAACCCTTAATTTAAAAATAAAATAAAAAATAAATTAAAAAAAAATAAAAGGGTCCCATGAGGAGCCATATCAGGTAATTTTCTGAAGTCCAGGTAGGTTAGTTATATTACATTTCCCTTGTTACTGTATTGTCTACTGCATTGCATATTCACAGCATATTCATATTCCTTGTACACACCTTCCTGCTCTTCATGGGAGTGAAGGCATTTTCACACTCAAAATTCACACTAATTTTCACTACTATTAGATGTACTTTTGTTTTCTTAATAACTCTTGACGTTACAGGTGTCTGGTGCTTTGGGAAGGACAACACTATTTTTAAGAGCAAATGAAATCTATCTTCTTTGTATTGTGTGGCTGAAGTGCACTAATAACCAGGGTAAACATTCACAGCTGGTGACTAAATGAAGACAGGAAGATCCAGACTCATAGACAGAAGTGTGCAGAGAGAAGAAATATTTCAGGGCAACTAGGAGCAAAGGATGACTTATCTTCTGCACAGAATAAAAGACTATTAAAGTGAACAAAATAATATAAATGTAAGGCGCAATCAAATAAGAACAAAAATGAACAGGTTCAATTATTTTACTTGCTCTCAAACTCAAGCATGCAATTATTTTGATTTTTCATTCACAAAAGTCTATTTGATAAACTGTAAATGCAGTTATGTGCTGGATTTACTTCTCTGTCTGTTTGAAGGACTCACACACTGTGTCCGTGAGGAATCTATTTATACACTTAGTGAACATTCATGTCTTTGGGCTGGTGGTTCATATGTTGATAGGTACACGTCTGATGTAGCTTCACAGCTGGCTTCATCTATTTGATCCAATTAAAAAAAGAAAGAAAAGTTCTCTCCTACTGCTTTAAGTCTGAACTTCTAAGCACCACCTATGGTCAGACACATTTTGAGACATTGGGATATGTTTAAGTGCGATCATTTTGAATAATCTTAATTTATAATTTCTTATTCAAAAATTTCATCACAATCACCATTCCTTTTGATGGCCAGAAATGATGGTGATTGAACTAGATGACAGGTCGTTTATGAAACTGAATTTTAAGTGCCTGTGAAACAACAGAGAGAAAAATTTTTTAAAGGATCTCTCTTCTCTTAGCCAGATGCTATTTGGCAAGTGCATGTACATGTTTTTGTTGTGACATGCCACTCTTCTGACTTTTTACTTCATATTTATGATACACAGCACTATGTTTAATTGCTTCATAAGGAGTCTTGTCATAGTAAATCTTCTTAATAGAAGAATAATATAAAATATAATTTCTTAATATAAAATGCAATGTAATGTAGCATGTCTACACACAGAAATGCAGAATACAAATACAAAATATGCTACAGCTTAGACATAATTAAGTACAACACAGATAGCAGCAGAGTATGTGAAATAGAATTAAAGATACTATTTATGAAAGATGCTGTTGTTCTTCAAGAAGTTTCATGGATCCAATACATTAGGATGTGAGTTATTTGTTTCAGGGAATTTTGGTACATACAACACTGGAATTGGAATCAGGAAATCTGACCTCCTGCTGTGTCTTCCACAGCATTGTTGCCTAACAGTAGCAATATTTAGGGGTTGTATTCACTGTGTTGACTTTTAAGTTTTAACCACAGCTATTGAAGAATGTCCTCCAGCAGCTTCACTTTAACATCTGTGTTGAAAAGCTTTAACAAATATAAGATTTTTCATTTGTTACACTTCTAATTCCTGCAGACCTGAAGAATTGAATTCAATATTTTCCTCAATTGCCTTGAACTTTTAATTTTTCAAAGCTCCAACAGAGCAGGATCAATGTCGTGACAGTATGTATCAGACCTTGATGCAAGTTAAAGCAAACCAGAGACACTGTTTGGAAGAAAAGAGAACCAGAAGAGAGTAGAGATAAGTTTGATGTGGGAGATGCATGAGTGGAGCACATTGTGGTTCTTTCTCCATAGCAAACAGGGTGGAGGTAGTTCAGAGAACCACTCTGGAAACATCCACAGTGACTGCAGACAGTTCTCAAACCAAGTGAGTGCAGGGACGAGTCCTGCTCTACTTTACATAGTTGTCAGTGGAGACAAAGAAGTCAGAACTCCATTCAGGCTGCTGTTTGTAACCGGTTAGACTGGACAGATATTTTACTCCTCTCATGTCTAGAATCAGCCCCTAAGCATCATTCCTGGTGGTGTCTGTGTGGTGACTTCTCCCAGCTACTGCAGAGCTGCTTTGCCTCTGCCACAAGTTGGGAGAGAGCCCCTCCCACTGCTGCTGCTCCCAGGGCACATGGCAGGCTCTGTGATTACAGGCTGGATCTACCAGAACAAGGTGTCCTGAGGCAAAAGAGAAAAGTAAAAATAATGCCAACTCATCCTGCTGGTCTGCCTGCTTGGATACAGAAATATATCTCTGAATCCCCGTGGCAAAGCATATTGGATTGCTATGCTGCACAGGAAACAGGACAAGGGGAAGGGTGTGATGCTGTCACAAATGTTTCTGTGGCTCGAATTTTCAAGTTAATCTTTAAAATTAAAAAATGTATAAAAATAAAAACAAATAAATTAAAGCCAAAAACATGGATACACGTATGTTCTCCTCCCCAGAAAAATAAAAGTTCTGTCACCTCTGCCAGATGGCAACTGACAATATCTTGTATTTTGTCAAACCTATCAGATCAGCCAAGCAGATATGTTTCCCTTAGGCCTTATCTCTGTTGATTTCTTACTAAGCTCCTAATCATATGGAAAGATTCAAAGATGGGAGAAGATATTTTAAGGAAAGTGAAGCAGCTTAAAATTAATTCCCAGGTATATTATGTTCAGGTATATACTGGCTGTAAATTATATAACTGATTTAATTAAAAGTAATTGATATTACCATAAATAAATGTTCCCAGAATATTTCATCAACAATAGGCAGACACTGAACTGAATTTATGTTTTGAATAGAAATTTTTTTCACCCTGAGAACAGTAACACCTGTACAGCAAAATATACTGTTCTTGACATGTTTGAAAAACACTACACGATGATCATGGATCAGAGGGGAAGAGGGGGAGGGTATGATTATCAAAGCTAAAACAGGAATCAAACCTTGACTTCTGTGAGAAACCATAATCCTACTCTTAATAAAGATGTCTTTATTTTTCAGGCCATTAGCTACCACCATTCATTACACAGGTTTGTGACATTACTGCATGCATGTCATGTGTGAAGTAACTCATTAACCTGAACTGGATTTAGCAAACCCTGTGTTATTATTTATCAGCATTGAGTATTGCACTGTTTACCTTTTGTCGTCGTTTGACTTGACTGCCAAACGATTTTTGCTAATTTTCACATCTGAGGTCTTGACCAAAACAGAAACAAAGGCAAAACAATCTATGAATCAAAAAAGATAGATTTATTCAAACCTACACTAAAAGAAAGGAGAAACAAAAAACTATGAAAATGTTGCAAAGCACTTTTCCCTCCCTCACATAACAACAACTCCAATTCAACTACATGTCCAGTGTCCCATTCCCCTATGGCCTGCCCGATGCCACGTGGGATTTCTCTCAGTCTTTGGNGTGCTCTTACAACTCATCTCGCCACCCCGCGGGATTTGCGGCTTCTCGCTGTGCCTTTGCCGCCACTCTTTTAAACTTCCTCTAGTGTGTTGTGATCACGAAACGTATTAAAACTTCCTGTGGGAAAGAACCACCTTTCCAAACCAAGTAAAACCACCACACCTTTTAACTACAGGAAGCAACTTGCCAAATGGTGTTCTGGCTATTTTTGCATTATTTGTATTTTGCTGCATGTGTTAATGCCAGTCACAAATGATCACCTGCTTTTTCTGGGTATGAATTAACAGTTTTCTTTATGCAAATGAAATGTATATAAATGTAGATTCTATGAAATAAACAGAAGACATCTTATAGAAAATTAGTAAAAACCTCTACAACATTTTAAAACATTTTCATGGGTCATGTTCAGCTAAGTAAGTTCCTTATTCAGGCATGAAATTTAACTATATTGGTTATGCATCAAGTGATAGCTCTTTCATGTAATTTGACTTGACTACCTGTAGCTTTTTCTTGACCACTAGAAAATGTAGTTCTTCTCTTACACATTATTGGGTTCTTCTTCAAATTCATGGCCTGAGCCTTGAAAAATATTTTTTTTTAATGTACAGAATTTCAGTTTAGTTTAAATTTTAGAGAGAGTCTAAGTCATTCTTGAGAGAGGCAGATATCAGAAAAAAAATTTCCTTTCTCAGCTTTAAAATATTTTCTTTTAAAGTCGATAATTCTGGAGACAAGAACTAAAATTATGAAGACATATATTAGTAAAAACTACCAAGAATTATTTCTTTCAGAGTTCCCAGTTTATCAAATCAAGCAAAAGTCAATGTTTCTGAGGCAAAAATACTTGTATTTTAATAGAAACAGTTTTTGTGAACAGGACTCCAGCTTACCATTTTTTTCTGCATTAAAAGATAAATATTATTAGCTTATTTCTCATAATATGTCCGGAAGGAAAATATTAATTCAGTTTGTCCAGCTGGATTTGAACAATTTTACCACATCCCATTAAGCTTTCTGTCTGCTTCACACATAGTGCACAGGGGATACATTATGATTTCATGTTCACAGAAACCCCATTTAAACGTAATTCCTGCCAAAATAGATCACAATAGCTAAACATAGATGCTGCTTTAACATTGAACATGTACAAAAAACCCCAGTCGTATTATGTGCAGTTTTTTCTTTCCTTTTTTTTTCCTTTCAGGTCTCTTAATCTTCTGTCCAAGTAGTTGCAAGGGAAAGGATGGACAATATAGCAATTATTTATACCTCCCACCAGGTAGGCACATTCTGTTACTCAGCATTCCTGAACTGCCATGGGGTGTTTCATTACAGTGTGTTCAGTAAGCATTTAAACAGAATTTTATTTACATCAGTTCAGATTGTTGAGGTTTTGTACTACAGTAGGAAAGTTTCCATGGATGTAGAACAGAAATCTGCCATAACTTATACTTGCATTTTCTAAGATATCAAAGGGTAAGCATCTGTGTGATTAAAAAATCCAAAACAACAAAAACAACCAAATGGAAAAATGAAACATCACTCTACACGGAAAGTAAAGGCAGAAAATGGTTCATTTACTCTCTTTCCATTTGCACAACAGCAATAAAAATGCCAAACAGACTGATTTTCAGGTAAACTCTACACTGCAGTAAAGTCAAGATTACAAGAGAAGATTTATTGATACAGCATATATTTCTTGCAATACTATGTTTTTACCTCTCTTTCGAGGATAAGCATACATCTTTGTTCAGTTTCGTTTTAACTGGATGCTGCCATTTAGTTTTTAATATTTATGAAATAATCTGCCTTTCTCTGAGATAGAAGCACAGAATTTGTATTTCACAATTTTATGTATTAAACATTATTTCCAGAGCTGTTAAGAGTTTATTGTTAAAAAAATCCACATTGTTGAAGAGAGGAAAAATACCTGTTCCAGTGAATTGGTGACCTGATGCCTTGCTTCATTTATGTGTTCTAAAGCTTTTAGAGATCATTTACGTATTCTAAAGCTGTTACAGATTCAAGTCCTCTTGAAAAGAGAACATAGCAGAAAATGTCACTACTTGTTGTTTTTTCCCTCGGTAGATCACAACTTTGTCTCAACTAAAATTTCATTGACAAATCTAAAAGGAAATAATTTTTTCTTAAACATGTCACAAAGTGAGCCTTTTCTCTCAAAATGAAGTGAAAAGAAAAAAAATTAGGCAACACCCCTAAACCAAACCCTCCTGAAACTGAGAAATCTCCTACAATATAATAAAATAAATCAAAGCACATGAGAATTATTCTGCCAAAGGCAGAGGGCAGAAGAGATATAGTAGCTCCTAAAAGTACCCCTATGGAGGCATACAGTCAATGAGAGATGTGTTTAGTTAAGATCTTTGAATTGTTCCTCCCTTTCTAAGCAATCCTAGCAAGACCATAAGTCTGTGTTCTGAGCCACGGTGTTTAAACAAAACAGCTTCTTCCAGGCGTTGTGAGGCTTGGATCCTTGAGATGGACAGAACTTGCCTCATCATATTTGCCATATATCGGCTTTTTTGAAGTGTGATGTGACAGAATCTTCCATGAGAAATTAATTTTTTTCACAAAATTTTAACGCATATCACTCTGTCTAAGCCCAGATTGTCATTAGTCACTTTGAAGACTACCTGATTTCAATCATCCAATTGAAATAAACAGAAACACATAGCTGTTTGCAGAAGCTAGACTGCAGACAACATCTAACTGTTATTATTAAGGAGGTGGAACAAATATTTTTAGATGGAAACCCCTCATTATGTTTGTATATTTATTCTTTCACACTCTCCTTCATTTTAGCAACTGCTCATAGTGTTATAAAACAACGTCATATTCAAGGACATCCCTCTAGAAAGAGCCAGGCAGATACTTCTGCCAGAACTGACGGTCCAGAAGTGGCCATCCTCTTGAAGAGAAACAGCTAACAGGACAAACTGTTTAGCTCATTTCCAAGAATGGAAAGCCACAGTCCTGAGCATTTGCAGAAATGAGGGAAATTCCGCATTTTTACTGAAACAAGATCTAATGTTAGTAAATATGGTGATGAATATATTCATATGAACACATGTATTCTTGAGCCAGCATGTATTGTGACATTAACGTTTGATACAATACTGTGAATCAAGTGAATTATGATACAATACAGACCAATGGCCTACCCATGGTAATTGGCATAAAAATGCCTAATCAAGGCTCTAGTTTTGAAAGTCTATTGCATTTTAAATCATTGATTAATCTGCTTTTTTATGACACTACTTTTTCTTTAAGTTAATCAAGTAACAAGTTGCCTAACATGGGAAATTTTAACTTTTTTAAATAGCTCTTTGTTTTCCTTTGAGTAACAACAGCTTAGAAATTCCTCAGATATATAAAGTTGGCAGTTTTCCTAAAGATAAATCTCTGAACAGTGTAACTTTCTATGTTCATGGACCCTGACATCAGCATACATTCATGTTTTCATGTTGTCCTCTTACTGGAGAAAGAGAGGCAATCGAATTACACAAAGCAGGGTCTCTTAATGCAGTAAGGTTATATAGTCAAGGAAAGAAATTATGATTTGTCATAAAAAATACACTGTACTCAAATCAAATTGAGTTATTTAATGCACAACTTTAGAAAAATGGATGCTACCCCATCATGCCACTCAGGCATATCGAGTAGCTCAACAGAAAATGTTGTGTGTAAGCTTCAATCAATTTCTATTTTCAAATCCTCAGAGACACCAGAGAAAGAAAATCTGACACATGCAGTTCATAGTACACACAAATCCCAAGGACATTTGAGGGAATGCAATTATTATGGTGATGAAAACACATTTTTATGATCAACTTTGACATCTTAAATGAGTTCATGTTAAACAGTTATTTTATGAGCTTTTTCATTGGAATAAATTAATAAAGATTATTTTTGTTTGTTTGTTGTTGTTTGAGTTTCCTTGAGTTTTTGTTGGGTTTTTTGTTTGTTGTTTTGTTTTGTTTGGTTCTTTTTTAATTAAAAATCTCCATTCAAGACAATTTGAGTACAATAGCTCAAGCTTTACCTCATTACGTACCAGCGATATCTAGAGTTTTGGAACTTCTTCATCTCTCCTTTTTTTTTTTTTTTTTAATTTTTTTAAGGGAGCACACTAAACCAAAATGTCTGATCTTTAAGGCTAAATTTTACTGGAACATAAAATAATACATTACAGTAGAGAAACTGTTTCAGTAAGGAAATCCCAGATAAACCCTGTGAGCAGAATAGAACAAGTTAAAATGAATTTTAGTACCAGGAACTGTAACCTTGCAGGGTAAACTTTTCCCTGAAACTTGATCTCAGTCCAGCAAAATTTAGAGGTTCCATTGATCATTAAAACTTCACAGTCTCCTCCCATTGAAAAGAGGTTTCTAAAATAGAAAACTGCTCATATGCTAGCTGATTTTTCTTATGGTATATTACATTCTATGAAAAGAAGAAAATAGTTTCAATGAAGGGGAAGACTAGCTTCATACCAAAAGCTAATCCAGTGACAATCTAAAATACACTAAAAATCTGCTCAGTTTTTCTTTCCTTCCATTCTAACTCTTAATAAGGCTCTTCTGCCTCTTAACACTACATACATCAGTGACTTTAGAAGTTTTTTCAGGAGTTCTGAAGTTCCAGTACTAGAATGTCTTTGCTGAATTATGGCAAAGGTGCTTGGAACCTTAGAGGATAAAGAATCTGGACCCATTCCCTTACACACAATTCACAAAGAGAGAAGCAAAATAATTAGAATGTGCTATGTATTCGCATTGAGAGTTTTAAAAACAATAGCGTTATGCACATAACATAAATTTCAATATACTTATTTCCTAGCATTGCACTCAACAAATACTACAGAAACAGACATGATGCTGAAATCACACTGAGAGGATCAGCCCTGTATGCTTATATGAAACACTTTGTTAGAGATCCTGACACCCCTTGGCACTTTTCAAGGAGGCCTGTTGTTTAACATAAAGGCATATTTAATGCTTTCTCTACTCTCCAGATTTTTACCTTAAAATAGAGCTCATCATTAGCTAATATGTATCTAAAATACCAATTTTATGGTATCATTCAAAGACTTGATATTCAAATGAAGGAAAACACAGGCCTGATCATTAAATATATGGATATATTTTCTTTGTTTGGTTGTTAGTTTTTTTTTGGGGGGGGTTGTGTTTTTTGGCTTTTTTATTTTTTTGTTTTGTTTTTTTTAGAAGCAAGATTGTCAAGAGTAAAAATTTGCAGATTTTGGACCACAAACTCTCTGAATACTTAAATAAGTTACAAAATATGTTACTCATCAAGTAGCAACTTGCTTCTTTCAGGTTTATTAGAATTCGTGTTTCTAATAAAGAAAGTTTTAGCATAGGTGTAACAACTCCTCTTTCATCCAGCTCTGCTTGTTGTTCAGAAAAAGTATATTTTCCCAAATACAGAGGAGCAATGCATTATTTTTTATGCATCTGGCATTGAAAAGTACCATTGTGTACTATCTCCAAAGAACTGAACTTCTATAATATCAGTTATATTTCTGTGTCAGCCATGAGCCATCTAAATGTGCTGAGATTAGGATAATGTCTGTTACATAGCAACTGAGAATTTTTCTAAGAATATCTCTAAAATTATCTGTATTCATCATAAATTTGTAGTGACAAAAAAACCCCAACCTGTTTGTCAGGGGAAATTCATCATGCAGTCACTGTGACATGCTGACCTGTTGTAGTATAAGAAAGAAAAAACAAAACAAACAACGCTGTTGTGAATTATTAACTCTGCTACTGAATACAATTTTTGGTTTGTATGACTTTTGCAATTGACTGATGTTCCTTAATCTGAGTCCATAAAAATGTAAGTATTTTGAGGAAAAAGAGGGACTGAAAACTAGGAAGGAATACTACTAATTCAGATAACATCCTGTGAAATGAAGAGCACACTCAACCACCTTGGTAAGAATTGAAAATTGTAGGTACTGTCAAAGGATACTGAATATCCAGCAAAATTTTGCCCAAAGAAAGAAACAAGAACATGCCTCTGCTTGACAGTGAAATAAACTTAAGAATATGACTATTCAGAAGAGTAATTCAGAAATGTCATTTTCTGTTCAATCAATGATAATCTTATCCTCAAACAATATTATGATGAATTTCTAGGTTTATTAGTTTTAAATAGTTTAAAAATTAACTGTTGGTGTCTTGTTTCTGTAACACAGAATGAATATATTTCATCCAAAAAGCATGTTTAGAATTACGGAATCATAAAGTAGCTTAGGACCTTGAAAGATTACCTAGTCCAACTTTTTGTGGGACAGCGATTCTAGACAAAATTATCTAGCAGCCTGTCCAATAGCACCTTGAAAATTTCCAGTGAGGGCCACTTTATCACATTCCTGGGCATGTTGTTCCAGTGAACAACTGTAAAAACGTCTTTCTTCTGTTGAGATAAAACTTCTTGTGCAATTTGTACCTGTTGCTTCTTGCTTTCTCCATGTGAGTTCCTTGTGAAGAAAGAGCCTCTGACCTTTCTGTATTCACCTTTAAAGTAGTGGTCTTTGATGAGGTTCCCCCCAGCCATCTTTTCTCCAGGGAAAACAGAGCTGTAAATGTATACACATTACATCCAAGAAAGATAGCAGATAAAGTACAGATCATGAAGGAGCTGGGACCAAGGCTCCAGCCTTCATTACAAGTTTGCTTAATTGCTTTCACAGGTGTGATGGACAAAAATATGTGACATATGAAGATGTCTCTTCAGTCAATGTTTTTTCTAGACAGTGTTTCAGTGGTGTTAAAGTTTTAAGAAATTAAAGCATAGAAGACGTCTGATGTCTCCCATTACTTTGAATGAGGCCCTTGAAAAGAGATCAAAGAGATGCACTGGAAAATACAGACGGTCATGGAGCCCCTGACAGGTCATGGGTCAGCCCCCATAGGGGGCTTGGTCACACGCCTCTCGGTGGGGTGAAGAGCAGTATGGGAACTGCACTGATCTTACAGCAATTAGATGGAATGCATATAAACAGAGAGATGTATTTTTTAGCATAGAGGACAAGTGTCCATAGAATTAAAAAAATACAGCACTAAGGATTCTGTAAAAACTGCCACATTGTGATTAGATTGTACATTGTGATTAGATGTATCAAGCCTTAAAAAAAACCCCAAAAAGACTTACTTCTTAGTTGAGAAGTATTCCCCAATATTTAAATTAGTATTCCTTGATATTTGAAAATTCTCCACTGAACAGAGAAAATGTTTAATATTTTTTTCCAGGCAAGGATCTTACAAGGTATTTTAACCACAGATCACATTTTCTTAAGCCATAGACTACATTTGGCCGATTTGCCATTAGGTCTCATAGATATGGCGGAGGGTAAGAAACTTTCACATACATGGTAATTATGAATGTTTTTGAATTTTAATCTATTTTTTAAACAAAATATATTTTGTTAAAAAGAAAAAAATGTATGAAACAAATGGATGATTAATATCTGATGTCAACTGAATATCAAATTCTGCATAAGGAAATTGGAGAAATACTTTTTATTTATGGTACAGATGTCTTTAGACTTTGAGAAAATATATTTTGTGAGGTGACCCTCTAAGAATAATTACTTTGTATAACTCTTACCCCTTGAAGCAATTAAATCATCAGATTGTGCTTATTATTATAAAGCATGCAGTAAGTAGCACCCTGAACTGATTGATTTTTTTATTATTATTACTATTTCTAAAGAGCTGGAAATAACACATACATATTGCCTTATTTGATTTTGGCAACTACAAAAACAAACAAACAAACAAACACAAACAAAACCCAAAACCAAACCAAACCAAACCAAACCCCCTCAAAAACAAAACCTAAACCAAAACAAAACAAAAACCCTGCCCCAAACACCAATGGCTCCACCAATCTACTTCCATCCACATATCCTTAATCCACCAGGGAGAAAAAGGACACATAGGAAAATACATACAGTCTTCCCATGGGCAAAAATCTCATCATGTCCCTCTCCCCTGAAAGGTCAGAAAATAATGAAATCTGCACAGTCCCTTAAAATTGGCTCAGGTCCAGAGTCAAGGGAAAGCAGTGCACCAGCAAACACTGAAAGGATTTGAACTCGGAACAGTTCCTTGATTATAAATGTGACAATATTGTGCAAAATGGGAAATCCTTTTTTGTCATCATGCAGAGTTTTATGCTGATGCTACAGTTCTGCTTCTAGAGCTTGATCTGGCCAAGTTTTTCAAACCATCTTTTAAATGTCTATCAGTCTTTTTCCTCTTAGGGGTGACCTTGCAGTGTTTGTCAGGACAGCCCAGTGGTTGCTGCTGTTTTTGGTGCATTTGGGCAGGATGCTGGACAGCCACTGGCAGTGTGGGCAGCTGCAGCCCGTCTGCCAAATTCCAGCACAGGATGGTCTCAGGTGGTATCACAGAAGATGGGAAGGGCTTTAAAGAGACACTGAGTCCTAGTTTATGTGTCTGTGAAACAGCTTTTATTCTAAACATATTCTTTTCAGAATTTTCTTTTCTTGACCTTTCTTTACCTTCTCTTTCAGTTCCCTCTCGCATCTTTTTTAGAAGCTTTTTTAGAACATTTCGTTCCCAACAATGACTTTTTCCAGCCTATTGAGGTCATAATTTCTGACTTGTTTTGGTTTGTTTTCTGCTTTAGGACACAGCAATTAGGTCTGTGCATTGTGTGTTCAGATATAAAATAAAGGGTATATACATTCTTAAAGGTTGGCAAAGCATTTAATTAAAAAACATGAAATCAGCATGAAACATTTCATTTAGGGAAACCCCACAGATACTCCTCTTGCTCCCTGATATAATTTTGGTGTGACAGGAAACAGGGATATTCTGTTAGCTGAATTGTTCTGCAGTGCTGGTCTCTGCTAATACACTAAATCGATGCAGAAAACTCCTTCTTGCCTTAGACAGGAAAGGTACACAGTTGTATCACAGAAAACTGCTTGTTCAATTTTGTTTTATTATAGCACTCACAATGCCTTGTCGGAAAAACCCTTTACAGTTCACAATAGAAGTAATGGGATATTGTTGAGACCAACTGTAATCAAGAAATGCTGCTCCACTTGCTACCATTTGTCAAGCACTTATATCTGCTTTTTGGAAGCAGTGCTTCAGAAATGTACTCTGTGCTTTGCTATTTAAACCTTTACATTCAGGGTGGACAAACCAAACTACAGATTTGTGAAAGAGCATGAGTTTTACAGGTTTCAAAAAGATAAATCTTGCCAGATAAAAAAAACATATGGTTCATCTAGGAAGGAAATAAAAAACAAAAAAAAAAGAAAGAAAAAAAAAAACACCCCAAAAAACCCCCCAAAAATATCTCTGAATTAATAGAAATGACACTTAAACAAAATGACTCAAGCATTCTGGAAATGGCTGGAAAACCATAAATTTTCATGACATAGACATGAAATGAAAAGACTTAAGGATTCATGACCACAATATTTAATTATTTCAAGGCACCAATGATAAGAAAAGGGAGAGTGACTCACTGAAGGTATGGGGGACTTTCAAAGCATAAGACAAAATGCAAAATAAAAACAAAAAGTAATTTCTGCAGCAAATAAGCACCTAGTTCACTACAGGTTAAATATGAGTATCAAAATGATTTTACTTCCACGACTTTTAAATAAATTTCTATTTATAATTCTTCTATAAAAAGGGAAAATTAAACTTAAAGCAAAATAGTTCAAAGAAGCTTGTTCACTATCTAAAAATATATAAGTTAATAAGTGGTCCTAACTCAAACTGTGATCAATAATTAATATTTCAAATAATAAGTCTGGATTTTTTATGCAATCTCCAGACAGTTTTGCTACTTTTAAGTTTACGTATGAGCATAAACATTATCTTCCACCAGATTTTTGCTTATGCATATTTTAATCAGATATTTGGTTGTTATTATATTTTTTTCAACTTTATAAAAACTCCTGTCTGCAACATCTGAAAAATTTTCCTTCAATTTATTTGGAGAATAACAAGGGTATTATAGAACAATAAGGGTAGGTTCCAAAAGACAAGGAAAGAAACTCTAAAATATAAGAAAAAAAAAGCACATGGTAATTAATCCATTGAAGGAGTAGGTGGACAGGCGAGTGTGGAAGACTGGGTTTCAGTTTTTCTGCCTGATGGATGACAGATTAACTTCTTCCTGCTCTCAGAGTGCTGTAATAACCAGATTATGAGCGGTTATAAAGGGAGAAATAACATTCTGCTCTGTATTTCCCATTAAAGCTGTTGAACTGTGCAGAAAAGAACTAAAAGTTGTGCAAGAAAGTGGTAGTAAGATACTTGGATTTAGAGGTGCTTCTGTTCAGTGTTGTTGCTCAGCCAAGGGGATGGTGTGAGGATGCCTATGGGCTTAGCTCTGAAAGGAGAGGAGCATCTCTTTCTGGCTGTGACAATATGTCAGCTGTGTACTAGGACTGTCAACACCAAGGGATTTCTATGCATGCTCAAAAGCAAAGTAGGTTCCAAGGCAACATTAATATCAGTGCCCGATGCACTTAGACTCTTCATGTTATTTGCAATAATACTTTTGATCTTATACACTTAATTCCAGCTTGAGATCCTCTTTGAGTCTGAGTCTGGACCTAAAAATTTGCCCAAAATGATATTAAGAGGTTTGCCAGGGAACAGATTTGAAACTCCTGGAAGTGTTAGAAAAAAGCTGCAAGTAAGAGAAACAGCTTTGTTTTCTTGCTCTGTATGGTAAGTTGTGCTGTGTTTACTCCACAAAGACGAGGAATATATTTATGTATTCAGTAGGAATCAGGCATTCAAAAACTTTATTTCTGCCAAAAACCTTCTGGCCCCTACTGAGCTTTCCATAATCAACATAAAAAATGAATTATTTTTGAAAACATTAAGTATTATTGTTGTTATTTCCAAGTTCTCTATGTCTCAAAATACAGTATGGTGATATTGGGAAAGGCTAATTATTTCTGGCTTTAGTAATTTAACATTTAGAATTATTATGGATTGAGAATTGTTAATCATATCCAAGCAAAATATTATCAGCCAAGAGAAAGGCTTTTTTTTCCCCCAGTGAAAAACTAATACTTAATGATCACTTTCAGACAGAAATGTTCTCACATTCTATTCCTCTTCAATCACAAAATATATTCAGCTTTAACCACTGAGATCTTTTTGTGTCCACTCATAGGATTACACATTCACAGCAGTGGCAAAACAAGTCTAATATGAAAGAGACATTTTGAATCATTAACATTCCACTTGAGAGAACATTTTCACAACAAATCAGGCAACTGACCAATGTTTGGTCTCCACATTTCAGAGTGTGAATTAAAAATTGTGATCTCAGGATACTAAAGAAAAACAATTCACATTATTTGGCTTAAAGCTGAACCATTTGTTATAAATTCTTGTTATGAAAATTCATGTAGAGGATTCATTTTTCATTCCCTATGAGTATTTTGCCACTGTTTCACAAAATCTTGCTTTTTATCACAATCGTGTTAGTTCTTTCCTTGAAAATCCTTTGAAATACAGACATCACTGTTTCACCTGAACGAGTTGTTACATTTCTATTTTGTAACTTGGGAAAAAAGACAAAAGTTGTGGTTTTTTAAAGTTCTATCAAAACAACTTTAAAGAATACTCAGGAACAGAATTTTTATTATGATATTTCATAAATTTTCCTAAAATTACAATGATGTTGTTATTGCAAAAACACCAAGGTATTGATGTTGGCAAATTAGAGAAAAACACTTTTCATAAGTTTTTTTTGCTATCTCTTTTTCAATAAACAATGACTATTAAAAGGCTTGCTGTTTGCTTTTTCTCAACATTTGCAAAATAACTTGGTCATAGATGGCACAAGGTATGGGAATCCACAGGTCCAAGCACCAGAAAAATCTCTACAGATATTTGTATCTTACTCTGTGCATTAAAATTCTGTTCAGCTCTTTTTATCTTATTCTTTGATACTTCTGGACTAGTTCCGTCCCCTGCCAATATTTTCTGTTGAAATAGATGTCTGTCTATTTTATACTTGCTGTTAGCTTCTGGCTGACTTGGGAATGGAAGTAGATACAAATTCCATCACTGTAAACTGATTTATAATACTTTATGTCTTAAAATACTTGCAAGCAAGCTGGAGCGTGAGTATTTAGGACAAAATAAAGCTCAAATAATCTTGATGTTATAGTGTACACTGATGAAAAATCTAACACCGATTTGACAAGATGCTCCAAGGATTCATGCTCCTAAAAATGTGTCTTTATCTGTAGTGTGATTTGTTCTAATTTTAGCTTTCATTTTTCTTATAGCTCTCCGCCTGCTAGATTTGAGAAGCATTGTATTATAGAGGTCCTCAAAGTCCAACCAAAATTTTCTTTGATAAATTAGTAAGATTGAGATCCCTTGGATATTTGCTAGAGAAGTTTCCCAAAATATCAATTACTCCTGTGGAGTTCTGAGCATTATTTCACTTGAGATGGGAACATTTGCAGGCTTATAACAGTCACTCCATTGCTAAAGGTGAAGAAAGTACATTGTCACTCTGTTTTTACTTCTCTTTTTCTTTGAATTGCTGAAACACAGAAAAATAAATACCTTGGATGAGAGAACATGATTCTCATGTGTACTTTTCAGGATAAAATGTTTTATGGCGTTTTCAATGTTCATGTTTCCTTGCTCTGACAGAGGAGTTATCAAGCATTTCAGAGTTGTATTTTATAGCAAAAGCAGCTATCCAGAGCTGAAACTGTACGTCTTATTTTAACTATTTAATTTATTTCTTTAACTGTCTTCAATCTTAATCCAAAATAGAATTTTAGGTCCTTTAAAGACATGTAAATCAGTAATTTTGTTTTTTTCAATATTAAAAATGTTAAAAATCCATACTTTATTTTCTGTTCTTCTTCTGTCAAAAGCTGGACTTAAACAAAATCACTACAAAAATATCCAGAAAATTTTAAGTTATTTTTTTCACAGCCTTTATATTAAATGTTTAGCTTCTACATACTGAACTCATGACAAAAATCTATCTTTCCTTTTAATTCTGCCAATTATTGTTTGGTTCTTGTTGGGTTGTTTTTTTATGCTTTTTTCCTGGAGTCCCTCTCTTCCTCATCTTACTTCTTCAGTTTCAAATCCTATTTCTTTTTATTGCCATCAAAATATTTATTTTGTTTACCGTCAACTACTTTTTCTCTTCTCATTTGTAGTATCTACACAAGTGGCATAAAAAATCACTACAAATCAAGACCAAAAGATCTTCCATGCTAACAGTTTTATGTTAATATTACAGAATAGTTTTTTGTTTTTGCCTTTCTTCCGTCCCTAATCCAAATCTAACTTGTGCAGTTAGACTGGACAAAGCAGTTAAAACTGCTTTAAGCACTATGATAGTCCTTGAAAATTATGAAAACATGTTCAAATAAGTATATGATTCAGAGCTATGGTATGTCCCAGTTTAGTCAGGTGTTCCTCCAGCAGTAGTTAACTAATGTGAAATAACTCCATGGTACTCTAAAGGGACATCATGTTCCACAAATCCTCCAGAAGCTGTTCATAGGAAGTCGCTGAGGGGGGGAAAGTTCCTTCCTAAGTGTGTTCCTCTGTCAGGAACAGGAGCAGGAACATGAGCACTCATGCTAACGAATATTACTTTCACTCTCAAAACCCCAGTAACAAGTGATGTCCCTCATGGGTCCATACTGGGACCAATGCCCCTTAACTACTTCACCAATGACAGAGTGGGACTGGTGTCAGGACAAGGGACAAAGTTTTTAAACTGGAAGAGAATAGATTTAGATTAAGGAAGGAAGAAACTTTTCATGATAAGAGTGGTGAGACATGGGAACATATTGCCCAGAGCCATTGTGGCTACCCCATATCTGGAGGTGCCAAGTCCAGGCTGGACGGGGCTTTGAGCATCTTGGTCTAGTGGAAGGTGAAGTTGAGTAGATGATGTTTAAAACTCCCTTACAACCAAAGCCTTTCTATGATTGCATGAACCTATGAAAACTCCATGTGCATTTCAGGCCTGTACCCAGCCCAACCACCGTGACAGTAATTGAAACAACTATTTCATACTTTTACTGCTCCAGACTTCTGTATATGCTTGTGCTAAACTCCAGTGCATTTCTTTGATGTCTTTCTGAATCTTTAAATAGACATAAAGAAGAATGTGCCAGGAAGTTGCATTCAGTCAAGTCTACTTTGGTACATCTTTAAAGCACATTGTTCAGAAATTTTGCCATTTTTTCAGGCTGCAGACCAGGAGAAAGGTGAGACTCTCAAAGTCAAATTTGCCAGGTTCACATTTCTTTAGGCACGATGATAATCCCTGAAATTATAAATACCCTGTGCATTAGGATTACTAGAGTGCTTCTCTTATTGCACCTAAATCTGTACAGAAACAGGAAAAGGATCATAATGAACTATTCTGAAGAAAATAAAGGAATGAAGAATCACAACCTGATTTCATGCTGAATACCTAGATTTCTGGATAAAAAAAATGCCTCTCCTTAGATACATGATCAATCACACGATTTAAAGTAGAGATTACTTCTAGTCTGGTTGTGCTGTCAACAGTTTAAACTTTGTGTAGCAGAAGGTTTTACTCTGGTGTAAATGTTATTTACAAACTGAACTTTCTCTCTGACTCATTTTGCAATCTCAAAACAAACAGTCTAGAGTGGCAGAACATCTCACACAGGTCCGCAGTGATCTTGAAACCCATGTTAAGATTGCAAACCTTAGTTATGATCTTCAGGTAAATCACAAAGACCAAATAAGCCCTTGCAATATCAGAGAGGAGATCAGACGTGATTCAGACAATCTCTGCTTTGCCATGCACAATATATTTTTGTTTATATGCAGCCATCAGAATAGCTGGCTTGACTATGTCTTGACAGCAATCTGTTTCTTGACTTTTACATCAGAAAACCAATTTCTTTCCGTCCATTCAAAATACAGGTCAGCTCACCATGTCAGCATCCCATTTCATATCAGCAAAAGTTAGGCTGTTTGATCTCAATCCTTGACTTGGATTTGCCGAGCTGCAAAAACAGTTCAGGTATCAACATGGCATAAGTGAACTGTTCTGCCTCGAATAGGCATTAAAATGCTGAATATAAATTAGGACAATTAGCTTACTTTTCTTCAAATGTTACAGATTGTTGAAAAGGTTATATATATATTTAGACACCTATTGGTTAGAAACTATTCAAATGCCAAGAAAAAATAATAATGACATGAACATAATGAATTCTGAAGGGAAAAAGAGAATGATGGTTTCTTAAAAAAATACAATAATGCTTAAATAGAGGTTTTCATTTTACAATATTCTGAAACAGAGTTTACCCAGAGGCATTCCATAAATTGGCACTAGATCATGAGAAAAGCAGAGAATTAGATCTCCCAGTATCCACTAAGGAAACAAGAGCTGCTATTAAATACCTTAAAGCTCAAAGAAGGCTCCTGGGCTTGACAGTCCTCTGCCTGTTTTGCATTTTCTATAAGGATGTGTTTTCTCTAAACTCCTTAGGTTTTTAATATAAAACCCCACTTGGCTTGTTCATTGAACTGTTAATTATTTCTGTAAGAAAAAACAGGCAGAATACATTTAGCAGACTGAAAAAAGGAAAAAGAAAAGAAAAATAAAAAGAAAGAAAAAGAAAAAAGAAAAAGAAAAAGAAAAAGAAAAAGAAAAAGAAAAAGAAAAAGAAAAAGAAAAAGAAAAAGAAAAAGAAAAAGAAAAAGAAAAAGAAAAACCTTTTTTTCTATAGAAGATTGGTGCTGTGGTTTTTGCAGTGAATGTTGGATGCTGTAATACCAAATATTTTATATGCAGATCAATTTATTTGATGTATAATTCTATGACTCCATAACTGCATTCACAAGGACAGCTTAAGCTGCAAA
>WAAE01013770.1:0-72412 GCA_013400495.1 Nicator chloris
GTGCTTGAGTTTCAATAAGCAAGACTGAAATTTAGCAACTTTACCTATATAGAGAAAAAAATAATTTTCATTGTTTAAACACAGGAATAAAGTAAAATCTAGACCAAATCTTTAGATTTGATTGATGGTCCTAATGGGACTCTTAACTTTTACTTAAAATAATATGAAAAAAATGCCAGCATTCAATTATAATCCTATTAAGGATAGCATGGAAATCTCAGTTTTTCCATAAGCCTTATGTCAGGTATATTTTAAAAGACTTTGCTTTTAATTTTAATGTCAGTCAAATTTTCAACTTCCTTCTATCTACTTTGCAGCTATAAAAACCTCAGCTTTTGACCTGCCTCATTCTCTATTGCTTAGTTGTTCTCACTCCCTGAAACTAAACAGAGAAACACTGTATTCAAATTCAGGAGTCTCTAAGACTTCTGTGCTAATCAGCACACCCAGAGCAGAGAAAAGTGCTGCTGGAGAGTTGAATTCACAGTTTACATTAAAAATTTGCAGCACATTTACCATACTTTGCATAAAACTGGCTGTTACATCTCTTCTCCTTTGCTCCAGTGACTGAACTGATATGAAACCACCTAAAAGTGATTTTCTATTACTGCTTTCCAGTTGTTACTGCATATGTAATATCGAACAGAGGGAGATCAGAACAGGCTATCACCAAAATTTACATACTGAAGAAAACAATTTCATCTTCTTATCATGAGCTTGTTCTGCTGGTGTCTTATCTTTCTAATCTGTTGAAGGCACATACTAAAATAAAGGAAAAATCCTTGGAGAGCTAGGCATAACAGAGCAAACTATTTCAGGGAGACAGACAGCTGAATCATTCAAAAGTAAAACCTCCCAAAAACCTGAAATAAGCCAAAAAGAAAAAAACAAAACAAAACACTCCACCTGTAATTTCTACTCCCCTCATTCACATCTGATGTCAAGTGATGTAGTCTAATTTGGAATTTAAATTTGGAACAAGAATACAGTTTTCTTACTTTCCCATGGAACAGGAAGAAGCAATTCTATACATGAAAAACTCTTTCTTTTACACTATTGTATGCATACCAGTGAACTTGAAAATAAACAGGGCTACATTTTTACTGTGAAATAATTACACACAGGGGGAAAAAATAAGGCAACATCTTCAGATTGGAGTGTTTCAGGTCTAGGCACTTAAATACTAACATTGCTTCACAGAGTCGTAACAACTGCTGAATACTGATATTTGTCTGCTACCAGAAATCTAAAACTTAAAAAAAAAGGTTAATATTTAACTTACACTCTCAATTTATTTTGCACCACAATGGTTATGTTTCTCAGGAGGTGCTACAGAATTGCAACTATGTAATTGGTTGGTGTTATTAAAGTTAGAGCTAGTAGGGTAATAATCTCATGGTCTCCAGTGGGGGCTATAAAATGCACATCATCCAATTACTCCTAAAAAAGCAGCTGAGCATGTAATGAACACTACTTGGTCAGGAATTCAACACAGACCTCTCTAGAAAAGGTCCACACACTTGAACACAACACTGGATTTAGCTGGTTCCCCATGCTCCTTGATAAATCTGTCCCACACCATGTGGGTTTTGGTGCTCGTCCCTTTACATTATCAAATGAAATACTAAGTTGGAGAAGCAAAGTATCCATTCCATTTCCCAGCTGAATTCTCTGTATGGGTAAAGGGTTTCCCTGATAAAGGTGGGAGCAAAGTATCTAAAAGCCTTTTCCCATCCTTTCATCTGATAAATTCCAGCAATCTGCACATCCTGTTGACATGTGGCATCTCCCATACCAGCTCCCATCACCCAGGAATAAGAGACTGAAGGGCCTTAGCTAGAAGAAAAGGAGGGAAAACTCCAGCTTTTCTCAGGCTGCAGGAGCTGTTGTTATCATCATCAGATACCTTTCTTTTTGTCTCTTACATGCAAGCAACAAATACACTAAATTTCAGCAGGAATACAGCTTTTATCTCAAACCACTGCATCCATAATGAATATGGGACAAGACTCTGAAGGACTCCTGTGGGACAAACTACCCTAAATGAATATGGCAACACAAAAGCTGATGAATGCAATCAGTTCCTTTCATAAGGCAGAGAGAGCAAGGATATGGGTAAAATCAGATATCTGTGACTGCTGTTATGAATGGATCTTAAAGAGGAATTAGCACCAGACTCCAGAGCAGCTCAATCAAGGTTATGCCACAAGAGAGGTCTCCTGTGCTAGTAAAGAAGCTACAGAGTTGCAGAGATGCAATCTGAAATTTCATTCAGAATCAGCAAGAAAGAAATACAAAACAAAATCTCTGATTAAGAAGTAAAAATCAAAGAACAGAAAACCTCTTTGGATTTATCATCTCTGGCAGCTGCCTCAGAGAAATATCTAAGTTGTAACTGTCAATTAGAGCAGAGAACAGATCTAAAGAAATATAAAGTCTGCATTTTTATTTTGTGCTTTTCTTCTGCTGTATTTTCCAGCTTCTTAATAAAGAATGCATCCTTTTTCTTTATTAAAATTAAAAAATAACCACTTATTTTTGAAGTTTTTCTTCCACTAACACCTGACACATAGGAAAGTCTTCCATCAATTCCTCAAAGATTAACCCAAAGCAATGCTGCAGGCACATTCTCTGACTGCTACTAATCCAAGAAAAGATGTAAACCCCAACACATGGTTTTCCACCAAGACTCAAATTTCAACACTACAGGAAGGGGAGACACCTGCCCTGGCCAATGCTCTTCTGGAAGTAGCAGTGGAAGGGCAGGACTATGAAGACAGGCGAAACGCATAAGATTCAAGCACACATTTGGTAACTTTAGAATAAACTGTGATTATATAAAGAATTATTTAAATAAGTTTTGCCCCCCCTCATGCATATTTAATAAGCTTGAATCTTCTTTTATAGCATTGATGCACATCTGCAAATTGCCTGTCTTGGATATGTGTATAAGAGGAGATGGAAGTTGTGAATCACTTCAGGAAAAGCAGTCCATAGAATACACAAAAAAAGACACGGAGATGTATGGAGGAGTCAACAGGAAGATGAGGCAAGCCACACTGCCAGAACAGAAAGTTGGGTCTTCCTGCTAAAAATACAGATAAGTGGAAAACCAAACCAGACAAACATTAAAACCTTTAAACTATGAACTTTCTCAGCATCAAAATTAAAACTTATGAAAATATGAATTAAGAGAATTTTGGAACATGTCCAATTTAGTGCCTGGAATTTATTTTCTGGCTAAGTTTCTTTCATCTGTGAACTCAAACACCCAGGAAATTAACAACAAATTAGAACCATGACTATTCATTGAAATCACTCTATAGCAAACATACTCAGAAGATGACACTATGAAAAAAACTCATTAAATATCCCTGAAAGAATGTTCTGCCTTACACATATTTTATATAAATACACATATATTCCTGATTTCATTGGTCCAAACAAACAGAATTTCCACAGATGAACATTTACATATTTATAACTCACCAATTCCTGATCTAAGGCACTAGGTACAGATTTGCTCCTTATGCTCAGGGTATCTTCATTTCCTTCAGAGAAAGATTCACTCAAATCTATCTCAGATTGGCTACGGTCTGGGAAACAAAAACAATTTAAATGTTTGCACAGAAATATTCCACCTCATCTTCCATACAAGTATTGTCCCAACCCCAATGGTTTTTAACAAAAAAACATTAAAACAGTGTTTCAGTTATGTGTCAAAAACTGTGGCAACTGAACATCACTATGATAAATGTAGAAATATGCTTTCTGATGCTACTCAGCCTTCTGGGCAACAATTTTACCCCTGTACTATTTATTTATCTACTGGGATTGTCTTCTGTGGATGATACCATAGATCATCAAGATTTTGACTTTCTCTGGTAGGCCTGTCAGCCTGGAATGTTGCAAAACTCACTGTCCAAGTGTTTGCTGTGATTGTCACATCTACCACCAAAATCTGCCCAGCATCTGCATCAGAATCAAGCAGCTGGGGATACAGATGGATGTAGGAAGTACTTCTGTCATTAACAATGTTCTTGGTGTAGAAATTAGAAGGAAACAAATAGTCTCAAGAGCTCCATCAGTTTCTCTCAGTCCTACAGGTCTCTCATCCACTCTATAGCATAAGAGATAGACAATCTTTCTCCAAGGCCTCTTAGTGGTCCCCATATAAGTCTTTTCTGTGACTGTTTCAATATCTTTAGAAAGAAAAGAGGGGGAAGAGAGTACTTTTAGATCCTGCACGTACGAATCTGAAAGGTTTTTAACTGTTCATCTTCTACCTGGTCTACAGCTGATGTGGCAGGAAAGGTCACTCTCCTGAGCTTAATGTCCTTTGAGATGTGCCAAGGAGACAATGCAGAGGCTGAGGCCTGTTCCCAATTGCCTACACTTTTGTTCGGCATCCGTCTGCTTTGGTAACACGTGATCAGTTCTTATCTACCAGGAAAGCCTTTATTTTGTAAGGTAGCAGGAACAGGAGAATTTTTACTTCCTAAGTAGCCATCTGTAACACCCCTGCCTGGAGTTGCACTGAACAATATTCTCAAGGAAACGCTGATGCTTTCAAGTTGAAATGTGTGAGGTAAGGAACATTTCTCTCCTTGGATTAGCTCTGTGGAATACACCACTGAGTTTCTGCTTTGGCCTAAATCCAGCTACAATAAAATGAGCCCTGTTGTGTTCCAGAGAGAAGCCTGTAAACCCAAACGCACTCCATCAGCCCTGCAGGAAGCTGACTGAGTGCCTGGGGCAAGCAGAAGAGTGCAGGATGCTCCTGCCTCTCATTTCAGAGAGGAAAAAGAGGATCTCCATCCACTACTGCAAAGTGGCTGTGACAGCACCTTCCTGTGTAAGCCCTTTCTACCTACCAGCCTCCAGTGAAAGAGGTAAATTACAGATGGATTGAGGGGTTCAGAGCATCACATGTAAAAAGGAACAGGCAAGAAGTCTGTGAGGGGCGTGTTCTCTGTCAACTCATTGTTTCCCAAATTTGCTTCTGGGCAAAGTGGGTGTGAAATGTAATGGCAGCAGCAGAGTAATATTATATACAGGTAGTATTTCATACAGGGGGCACACAGAGAATGATTGAACAACATGCAGTTGTGAATGAAATCTTGTAACAACTCTAAGAGCATGTGATTTACGTAACAACAGCATTGTACCAATGTTTCTGGGGTAAGGATTACCATTTTTTAGTGTAAAACTTGTGAAGAGGTATGAACTTGATTAGTAAAAGGGAAGTGTTTTCAGAATGAACAAATTTATGAAACTTACATTTGCTCTTTCAACATGTTTTAAGAACAAAAGTAGCAGTGTGACAAGAATGGGCATAATCCTCTGATAATGAAGGCTGTCAGAAAGAAGAAAAAGACTTAATACTTGCCTGATGACAAAGATACCCTAGAAACTGCAATGGAAGGTGTTCCAGATGGTTTCCTGCAGTGCTTCTTTACTAAATCCGCAGGTACACTTTCACTTGCTGGGATAATCATGCTGTTTTCCAAGCCAGTGTCCTGCCCAAGAGGAAAAATGCACATGCCATAAATATGAAACCCAAGTTTATTCACTATTAGTTTATAAAAGCATAATTTATATTAGATTCCAGAACCCCAAAGCTCTTTTAACATTACTGAATATATTTAGATTCCAGTCTAATCTGCTATGCACTGATGATGCATAAAATTGCACAAAGATGTAATTCTTGCTTACATTCTGAGTTTGCAGCTGAAGAACCAGCATAAAGTATCAGGGAAAAGAAACGTTCAAATCTATTAGAAGCTCAGAAATCAGAAAAAAAAAAAAAAAGGAAGAAAAGACAAAACCTATGCTTTTGTACTAGCATAATGATTTCAGCCAGGGCAAAACCAAATGCACTTGAACTTATTAAATTATGCCAGTATAACCCCTTAAATAAGGCCAATGTCCTTGATATCATTATGACCTCTTGCCTGCCTGTAAAAGAAAAGCTAATAACATAACTCCATCTAAATTAAATGGATTTTTCAAACAAATCTAATGAGCTTGAAAACGAGTCAGTCTATGTGCAGACAAGAATATAAATAAAACAACTATTCATTTATTTACAGCAGTTCCCAAAACTGCTCTTCATATACATTACTTTTTTATTAGGAAAAACAGCATATTAGACCGAGTATCTGGAAGTTAGAAAGAAAATCAATGTGTTCAATAGGGCTCTGGTCTAAACACCCATCTACCTTTTTTCCAAACATTAATGGTAAATACCTCCCAGGAGGCCTAACAGCACATGAGAGGAATTGTTCTGATAACATGTTTATCACACATTTTGTGTTATGGAATAATTTTTGCAGAGCCCAGTGTCCAAATCCAGAAGAAACTAAAATCAGTTTGGCCTGATTTCCTTCAAGTGCTGGACTTGCAAAGTTTCCCTTAGGAGTCAGTGGGAGAATGCTGGATTGTGCATGCCTGAAAGTCACATCCTTATTTCACAGCACTTACTCAAGGCTCCAAAGCGCCAAAAAACGCTTATTCCCATCCCTTGTGCCTCCCAGTTCAGAATCTGTAACTCATTATCTAATGCTGGACATCCACAGCAATTTTTAGACAAAAGAGAAACGCCTGCCAAACCAAAACCCACACCAGCGATAAGAGCATGACAAGCTGTGCTCTAGCAGAGATCTCCACAGGCCCCAGCAGAACTGAGGGAGAAATCAGACTTTCTCTGTCGGGCTCGCCCTCGCAGTGCCACAGGCCGATCCAGCAGGGCAGAGGCCCAGCCCTGTCTCGGTGCCAGCTGTCCCCGGAGCCAGGCCGGCCCTGCCCTTACCCCGCTGCAGTCCGCGGTCGCGCTGCGTGTGCTGAGGGCCGCGGGGCGCGGCAGGAAGGCCTCGGGAGCGCTGCCTCTGCCGCCGGCACGTCCTGCGGCAGCCCCGGCACCGCTGCTGCCCAGGGAAAGCGTGCTGCCCCTGCGGGGGAGACAGGAGCAGGGAAGGGTTAGTGCTCTGGGCAAACCAGGGCAGCTCCTTTAGCAAACCGCTGCAAGGAATGAGCTGTGCTGGCTTTGGGAGAATAACACAGCCCTGTTGGGCTGGGGGATCACCTGGAAAGAAAAAAACACAGGCAAAGATGAACTATAACTGCTTTACACGTACAAGTCACACAAGTGTTGTCTGCGCTTCTACCAGAACTGCAGATGGCCTGAGTGGGCAGCTCGTGCCCAGGCTGCAGAAGCTGCGTTTGTCCCCGTTCAATCCACAGGGCATTCACCCAGCAGGAGGAGGGACAACTCATGCAACCATTGCTACCAG
Organism: Nicator chloris; assembly: GCA_013400495.1. Lineage (NCBI taxonomy): Eukaryota > Metazoa > Chordata > Aves > Passeriformes > Pycnonotidae > Nicator > Nicator chloris. The sequence continues at coordinate 7,293 of WAAE01013770.1, forward strand.
GCTGTTCCATTGTTGTAAAGGGAAACTACAGTGACATGACTCTTCTGGACACTTCTACAGCCAATTTAATGACAGCATTATCTCCAGAAACTCTAAAATTCTTGTGTAACTCTCTCTATCTACCTCCAGAAAAACACCAACTTGTTCAGTGTCCTGTTCATGTTGCAGTTATGACTCCAGACCCAAACCAGTTTATTCTTTCAACCAATGCAGAAATTTAGGAAGGTTGGACAGATCTCCTTGGAGGTTTCAGTTCAGTAAAAGTGACAAAAAATCATCTGTGACCAGCACACCAGACTCCAGTTGCTGTCTAACATCACAACAGGTGAAAATTTTTCCATGGAACATTTTCTATTAGAAAACACCGGTAAACCCATGTGAACACTGAGGGCTAGAAATCGTAATCTGTTGCACTTTTAAACCTTTTTAAAAACAAAAATGATTTTAAAATGTGTCCTTAGTTCTTATTTCAGTCTACTATTAGAGAGGGATTTGACACCTTTCATACATGTTAAGTGGACAACAGAAAAAGTGTTGTGACTTTGCCAGGCTTCTCCTCATGGTAGACAAAACCTGAGTGCAGTGGGGTGGAGTGCCTGTGTAAACGAGCCTGCAATTCCCACATTATTTCTCCTAGAAGTATCCTGACCTGATGCAGCCTCCCAGTTCATTCAGCAGCAAAAGCATTAACAGCATTCAGCAGTAAACATTTTTGCTGGAGCAGAAATAAACCAGTAGAAGAGGTGAATTCATAGCCTGGATTTCCCTTTTCCCAGCTCAATACATCTTCTCTTAAACAAATGTTTAAAAAGAGTGAGCATTCTCTCTTGGTTTCTCTGCTGGTAGGTAAAATACTACCACTTTTGACAATGTTACTCTGGACTTTGGCACAGGATACCAATTTCACCAGGTGAGAATGAGATGCCAAGTAGAGAAGAAGTTGTCAGAATCACTCAATAGCCCTAATTTAACAAGTCTTGCACTCTGACTCTGGGAAAAAGCTAGAAAATGATGATTTATGTGAAAGTGAAGCAAGGCAATCAAACATAAAAGCTGTTTTTATAGACCACTCCTAAATCTGTACAGAGAGTTTATCAGGTGCTGACTTCCACCACCCAAACTAAATTATTTTGCCTCATTTATGGTTAACTGAAGGATAATTTTCTTGTAGTTTGGCACACAAAAAGAGCTGCACAGACCTCTCACAAGCATCCCTTTGTCCTTATCCTGGTAAAGTCTCAGAGAAAGCTACTAATATTGCATAACCTCAGTATTAAGCAGCATGGACACCAGATTCCTGAGGTTTTGCCTCTTAGATCCTTCACTCATCTCTACTCTATTCAATGAGAATGCAGAAAACCAGTAAAAATTCTACTTCTGGTCTCATAGAAGCCAGGTGTGAGTCTGGTGAGATATAGAAGGCCTAACAAGCTTAGTGAAAAAAAAAAATAGTGAACCGGATGAGTTAAAGAAAACAACTAGCTTGAAAGCTGGATTGGCTGGTAAGTGCTGCAGCACCCAGTGGAAAAAAAAAAGAAATCAAATTATCAGCTGTCAAGAAGATTTCCACCATCAGCTTTAGACATATTGCGGAACATCTAGAAATTGGGATTTGAATTGCATGTAATAAAGAGAAGCAAGTTCTTGCTTGAACAAGAAGGTTTATTATCTATGTGCATACTAAACTCCATGATGTTCCTTTTACCTGTTGTCCTTTGTTCCTGCATATCTCTTTGGAGTCTCCCAGAAACACTAGTTTAGGGACAGGAAATCGTTATTAGAACTTACAGCAAATTGTTATTATGTTTTCAATCCAGATTGTGAAATTTCTAGGAGTGTGCACCTCAGCAAAGAATGTGGGTCTAAATCCAGTGTAGGGTATCCAACTGAACAAGGGAAAAGTGAGCTGCTTTTTGGCTTCATTTTGAAGGCAGGGCATGACAGGAATGGTGCTCTTGGAATTTATAATGCCAGAAGAGATGTCTTTAAGCCCAGAAGAATGATAAAATAACTGGGACCGTAGTCATAGAAAGAGAAGGGCAAACAGCCTTTGCAGAAGAAAACATAAATTATAACCAATTAACATTTCATTAGTAAAGAAAAACAAAGGGTCTCAGTTCTGTAACATGAACACAACTCATCAATTAGAAGCCACAAAACAAAAACAACATACTGACATCAGGCACCAGCTGAACACGAGGAGAGTGAAATGAGATGAGTGGAGATAATTTTTTGATTTATTGGGTGTTTTTTTGGTGTTTTTTGTTTGTTTTGTGAACATAAGCTCTGTTTCTTGGCCAGCATTTATGCTGAGCATCCAAAGAGACAAAGCAGCCCGGGGCACTGGCACACACCCCCAGGTCGGTCCCGGACTCCTGCTCACCTCTCGGAGCATGGAGCTGATTTGCCATCATGCAGACCTGGGCTTTCAGCCTCTGAGCCTCTGTTCCTTTCACCTTCATCTTTTCCAAATGTAATTTCTCCTTTGGTAACTGCCCTGATAACCCTCCTGTTGAGAACAGGGAATAAAAGATTTTCAAAGTTGTGATGTGCACAGTCCGTTAATTTCATCTAACCTACGGACAAGTCTGGATATAAAGGTCAACACAGCACCAAATCTGCTTATGAAACTGGTTCCTCAGGGGAAAAGCATTGTATTTACTACAAACTGCATTTTAAGACACCAAAACACTAAAACATCCCTCTATTCAAGCTTAGAACCAGAACTGCCTTTTGTGAAAATTTATCTCTTTTTTGGGGGGAGTTTATCTTTAGCAAAATGTTTTTGACTAGGGGGATGTATTTTCCTCTGGAAAATTATGCTGCATGTATTTTCTCTTTAGATTTTTCTAGAATTATATGCATCAAATGCCCCAAACATGCCATTTCTAAAAAACATAGCATCACCCCCTTACCCTGGAAAACATGGCCTAATGGGACAGAAATGAATAAAATGAAATTTTACAAAGTAATAGTATTCCTCAATGGACTGATAAGTTATCCCATTACACAGTCAGTAGCAGCTGGCCCCCAAAAAGCCTTGCTAAAACAAATCCCCTCACAAGATACATAAATGTGAAACCTGATGGAGGAAGAAGCAAGCAGGGAAAAGGAAAAATAACAAAATATTTCTGAAAGAGGCCACCAAATATACTAGGAAAAGCAAGCCGAATTCTTGTAAGATTAAATTTCTGTGATGGGGAACGTCACCACTGAAAATATTTCTGTCCACAAACAGAAACAGCACCACTGAAATAAATAACAATTATAAAAACAATTGTTTAAAGGAATATGACTAATTGGTTTGCTTAAAGGATTTAAATGGAAGGAGGATTAGAAAAGTAAATCTTAATGCCCTCTTACTATAGCTACCACTTAGTATGAGTCAGGGCAAAGTCTAGATCTATAATAGAGGATTCCCTAGGCTGGTTCTTTCTTCACCATAATTTGAGAGGCCAGAAGTGTTCTGATGCTCTTTCCCCCTTTATTAAAGAGAGATGAATCACTTCTGTTAATTTCTGGAGTTGCTGGAGCAGGTAATTCCATTCTCATCTCTCCTCAGAAGTCAAAAAGCCGTGGAAAGCATCCCCCTGCCCTGTCTTTCAGATCCCTGACAAAAATGTGTTCTTGCTTTCAACAGGAACAAAGTTTTTCAACTACAATGGAGGCTCCAGCCATGATAGGAACTTGCATGCAGGTTTTCTTCCCATTCACCCAATAGCCTCAAGCTGGGTCCAGATACCACTTGTGCAACCACATAGTCAATGCATCTGCCTGTGTCCCCTGAGTGCCCCTCAGAGGGCACAGCCAAACTGGGGCTAAACCCTGCAAGATGAGCACCAGCTGCTCTGTTTATTCACTGTCCCACACCCACACTCTCAGGCTGTACTTGCACAGATGGCAGCTCAAAGGTAAACTTGCCTTGTGAGCCAAACTGACCAGTATACATAAAAACCAGGTCCTACAAATACTATTTTTTGCATTTGCTTCTTTGGCAAGCCTGCCTTTAAGGACACTCTGTTACTTCTGAGTAGAAACAAGAAAAATCCAAAAGTAAAATGGATTTTTTTCCTGCTACCTTTATAGCAGAAGGACAATTACTGCTGCATTTCCTAGGAAACAGCAATGTAATTATAGTAAGTATGTCTTTAAATGAAGGCTGTTTCTAATCCTGGGAAGTTTGAGGCTGATGTGGAAGACTGGAAAAACTCAAAAGAAAATTTATCCAACCATATACATCTGTTTTTAGATTTATCATTTTTCAAAAAAAACCACAGAAACCAAAACAAAAATCAATAACAACAAAACCAAAGGATTTACCCAATCTTTCTAGGTCTGCTAAAGACAGATTTGTGCCCATTTGTGGAGCAGACTGGTACATCTGACTTTTTTTCTTCATGTTCTTCGGGGTGACCTTTGAATGTTCTTTTGTCATCTGCATTGGAAACTGTATCTGCAGTGGAGGGATAAAGAAAATAAAAAGTGAATTTCTGCACAAAAAAACATGGCGTATGTCAAACAACCTACAAAAACAGAATGAAAGAATGTTTTCAAAATTAAAATGTTTGTTCAACTAGGAGCAAGGTATGGGAAAAATGGCTTAAATATATTTTTCAATATATCTATCAAGTAGCAAATAATGAAATACCGAATCTGATCACTGACATAATATCAAGAACTTACACACTTGCCAGTCTTACACCTTCTGAAGTACAGTGATATTGGCAAGGTCTGTATTTTCCAAGGAGCAGGTTTGCACCATGTATTTTTTCAAGTGGCAGTAAACCAGTCTCTCTCCTTATAAGCTGGGGAATAAAACTGGGTATAAATTCTACATCTGAAACAAACTACCTAACAGCTTCTCTGTTCAGAGTGAAGGGCTTAAGTGAGGCCAAACCATCAGCATTCAGGAAAAACTCCTGTTTCTTATACCAGTGGTCCTGTGGTACCCTGCAAGGTACCAGAGCAGCTCACACACACACACTCAGCTCACACAGGGCTGTGCATGGCCAAGACAGACAATTTACTGTACCTAAAAATGCAGGTGCAGCTTGTTTGAGACACCTGGGCAAAAGGAAAGTCTGAATACCAGGTAGCCTGGATATAGCTCGTGCTCCAGCAGACAGCAAGGAGCTCACATTTACTTTTCTTCTCCAGAGTTGAAAAAGAAAATTTGAGTGACTTTTACACACCACTATCACAAATAAGAGAGCCAAAGGCAAAAAATGACCGGGCTGAGATCTCTCCATACAGCCAAACTTCCTGGCAGGAACTGAGATCAAACTCTCAGAGTCTCTGCTGCTGGGCTTTGCACCTGTGTAGCACTGCCCACCTCTTTGGACAGTGAGTTTTCAGCAGCTCCCTACCTCCACAGAGATACTTCTTTCAGATAGGCCTTACCTTTCCTGAATAATCATTCATAAATCACTGTATAGGCACCAAAAAGTCAAGATTAAAATACTGATTATACTTCAGTCAGGAATAAAATACAAGTCAAACACTCAAGAAACAAGGTTTTGAACATATAAAACACAAGGAAATCTCCCTCTTGAGGTCCCTACCTGGGAATTTGTGAAGGATTGACTGTCTGACAACATCAGTTCCAAGATTTGATTGTTTGAAGCGCTTTGCTCTCTCTTCAAAAAACCATTCTCCTGTCACTATCCGTAGCTCTCTGTATGAGAAAAATGAAAAAAGCCAGAGACACATAGACATTAACAAACTTGGCCAACCAAAGCTACTGCACTTCATCAATCAACTGCCACGTTCACAAATTTTGGACAACATTTGCACAGTTCAAAATAAAGTGTGAAGAGATTGATTGTAGAGCTTGGAATAATAGGACATTTAGTAGAAAAATATCACCTTACTTTGTGAATGGAAAGGGATTTTTAGTAGATGGAAATTTACTTGGCAAAAAAGTGCTTCCACCACATTGACAAGATTTCTGTAAAAAACAAAGAATATTCTGTCATCCTAGCCTTCTGTGAACTACTCAGTGTCACAGTTTTCAGTATCTCCAAAATGACAAGAGACATAGAAACAGCAACAGTGGATGGAAGGAGAAGATCCCCCACCAAAGCTCCTGCTGGATGAGTCAGTAGTTCATGGACCCTGTGTGGTTATAGACAGGTTGCTGCAAGTCCATATATATTTTCATTTCTAGTTTTATATGCTGACACTCTATGCAGTTTCTTCACATGGCAATGCTGCTATGAATTAGCTGTGTGTCAGCAGTTCACAGCAATGAAAATTTGTCTTTGCTGCTCTGGATAATGCTGCTTTTTCTGGCTTCAAATACTTGTACCTATACTAGCAATTAAGAAAACCTGTACTGGCATTGCTGGGTTTTTTTGCTGGGTATATTTTAATACTGATTGTTAGCCTTTTCCTGAATCAGTTTCATTATGGCACAGCATCATCAATTCTACTGCCTCACTACATGCAATTGATGGTTAAAAGCTAGTAGTCATGAATACTCTAATAAAAAGAAAATAAGAAACTAAGAACCCTCAAATATTAAAACATGTTCCTGCTTACTGGTCAATAAAAAAACTTACTTTCAAACCTCTACTAAAAGAAATCATCCAGTCTTAAGCACAAAAATTACTACAGGTGGGTTTAGGCACTGATCAATGTCTTCACTATTTATTTCTGAGTCATGCCTGAATGGCATCTTACTTGAGAAAATACTAAAAATTACAGAATAACATCCTGACACTGGTGAAAAGACCTAATATTATCAGTTTGTCCTAACCTGTTAATGAATCATACATCTGTCATGACTCACTAAAAAAAAATTAGAAAAATCAAAATCCCAAATACATGTCCACAAGCATAGAAATAGATTGTTGCCTTATCTTGTTGTTGCAGACTCCTAGTGAAAAAGCCCTCCATGATTCATCATCATGATCACTCAGTCATTGTGCAAGGTATTAAATAAAATCTTTATGCTTCAACCAGGAACTTTTAAATTACTTCTGTTGATTCCAAACACAGAGAAGGATTCACTTCATTAGAAACTCTGCCTGTCCTGGCTGGTGTGAAAAATGTTTTTTAATCTGAAGGTGTATTTTCACAATTCCCTTACAGCATGCACTTCTCTCTGCAGTTATTTTATCCCAAGACTTATGGCATGTTTAATGTTTTATATCAAACCATAAACCTTCCAGACCTTTCACTATGCCATCAAATTCCATTGCAATGTGAATGACATATCACACTGCAGCATGATCTATAAAGTTCATTCATTTTTTCCTCAGTTACTACCAAGTTTGACCATAAAACTCCACAAGTGCTGCTATCCCCTTGGATGGAGATTTCCATCCTGATATCTTACCAGAAATAACTTGATCAAGGTCAGACAGAACACTGCCCACATCCTTATCCAGAGAAGCATCTTCACCCTTCTCCAAGCTCTGACAACCTAAAGGAGCTGTGACCTTCACGCAGGGTTTCAGCAGAGGTGGAGGCTGCCACACACAAAGCTCCAGGCTTTTACAACTAAACCTTGCAATCCTTTTCAAGCACAGCCCTGACAGTGACACCCACCTGGGTTGCTGTGATTCATGGAGGGGCAGCTCTTTGCCACAGAGGCCCTGGAGAGCCATCCCCTACATTTTTTGGCCAGATGTGGACAGTGATGAGGGAGAGAAAACCACTCTGGTGCCTCCTGTATCACAGGCGCCCAGGGGCTTTCAGTCTGGGTGGAAGAGTGGCTGAGACCAGAGTGTCTGCTTGTTTTACTGTCCCGTAGTTTTGTGATCTGATGTGGAGATTTGACCCTGCAATAGCAGGACCAAGAGCTCAGGGAGAGTCATGGGGGCTGGATTCAGTCTGCAGACAGGGAAGGGATGGTTGGCACAGCTGTGGAAGGAGACTGGGAAAGAAGGGGATGGAGGATTTCTGGGCTGTGCAAGGAAGGATCAGCAGTGCTGTTGCTGGTGGAGGCAGGTCCTCCCTCAGCATCCATCCCTGGGAGAGGGCCCTCTCCTCCATTCCACTGTGGTATGGGACCTGAGAGCTCACCACCAGCCTCCCTCTCTGTGTCCCCATCCATCCCAGGCCATGTGAAAAACCTCTGCTGCTTCTCTCTCTGGCAATAAAGCAGCCTACAAGATGGGAAAGGCTGGCTCCAGGCTGGGAGTGAGGAAGGAGAGCTGTGCAGAGGAACTTTCTCTTCCTCTTGCCATCTCTGTGTAACTACTGACCCAATACTCATCTTCCTCAAAACATAAGCTTTGCAGGGAAGGGATAGATTAGTTTATTTGGGCAACAATGGTTGATCCCTTTATCTTCTGGCAAAGGATAACTGAGCAATCTACTTCTCTTACTAATCTGTCTCTGCTCTCTGCAACCTGCCACTACCAAACAGCCCCAAATTACACAGCTTGTGCCCTCTTGCTTAGCCAAGGAAGTTCAGGACATTGCTGGCAAACACAAACTGGGCCCCAAGGAAAGAGGAGGGTGAAAATCACTTTTTTAGGGCTGAGAAGGCAAAGGAGAGTGACAGTCCCTACACTGACAGAGCTGAACTGTGTGCCCATTCAGCTAATGACAGCAAACTGAACTGCCCTACTACTTCATTAGACTGATATTAAGATCCACATTTTCAATGAGGTGCCAGCTCCTTGACAGGGATACTCTGAAGAGGCTCACACACATTCTGCTCTGACTTCACCAAAAGAATGAGGTCTGAGGCAAAAGACAGACAGCTCCCTCAACTGAGACACAAAACATGGCAAACAGAGGGAGAATTTCCTTGCTTTATTCTGGTGCTTCACCCCTCTGGACAGCCCTGTTTATTCACAGTGAAAGGGAAAAAGCAACAGGCAATGACAGCAGCCACTGCAAGTGATGCAGGAAACAGGAGACCTCAACCCCCACTTCAGACCTTCATCCTTATTTTCATCAGTGTTACTGTCTGTCTTGAGATCCTGACTTCAGCTGGCAGCTGAATTCATCTGTTTTTACAAAAATGACCTTATCCGACAGATCGCTTCTACAAAAATAGCACTTTCTAATGAAATAAAGGGAAAATCCCCAAGCTTTGCAGCTCTGAATTTTTAGTGCACTAGTATTGGATGTAATTTCCATGTATGCTGAACAATTAATACAAAGACTAGTGTTCATGTTATCTTAATCACCCATACATGTCAGGAGTACCTATTAAAAGAATTTTTGTTCTACACATAAATAGAAATTACTTCAGATCAAGTGATTGCCTAAGTCTCTGACTTGAGGTTTGAATTTAATAATTGCATTTGACATTCTGAATCAAAAAATTGAAGAGCAAAACCTAAACAGTCTTATAATAATAATGTTATTTTCATGCAATTATGACAAGGAGAATCTCTCTCCTACTGAGATAGAAGAAAGATGCACTATTTCAGATACAGGATTTAAATGAACCCTTTCTGTCTAAAGAACTGTTTCAGTGAAAAGAAACAAGGGCTTTACTCCATAGCACATTGAATCAGTGCTTGAAGGTTTGGCTTTGTTTTTTTGCAAGATGAGCCCAAGGTCCATACTGACTGCAGATTATGGTAAGTGCATGCATTTTCTTTACTTTCCCAGCTAGATGTAGCTCATGGTGTAAACAATATGTATAGTTTCTACCAAAACAGGATTTAGACTGGCCTTCCAAGGTGTTCAACAGATGCTGAAGTCAGTAGGTTTAGAAAAAAAGAAAACAGTGTTATAAATTGTAATAACAGCGATTTTTGCATGATTGCTCTTTCCTAGGCTCAGAACAGCTAGGAAAATTGACATTTGAGCAGTTGAGTACCAAATACTTTAGGTATCTGCTAAAGTCCTTCTATGTTAATTACTGATCCACCTACTCACATCATCATGTGAGTAGGGAGCAGGTTATGGTTCTGTGCTTCTTTCCCCTCTGTGATCTCCTACGAAACAAATTAATGACACACTGCTCAGTTTAAAAACAGAACATAACCTATGGCCTGCCCCATCAAAAACTCAGATTTTCCACTCATTTTTACAGAGAATTTCATGGTTAAATGCCTCAGTTAATAATAAAAAAATCCATTTCAGATGGAAAGTCCCAACTGTTACTTTCAATTATTTCTTTAGGGCAAAGCCCCACATTGGTAAAACAATTTCATCTCCATTTGATCATCCTGTCTAATTCACATCCACAGCAGAAGCAAGAGAATTCACCCTACCTTCCTTTCCATCCCCTGTTCCTCAAGTTATTTCACTTCATCCTCAGGAATAAAATATGGGAAAAAAAGCAAAACCAAAGGCTGGATGAAATGCAGCCTATTGTTTGAACATACCACAGCCCTCATCATATACCCTCACATACCCTCATCTTTGAATGTATTTAATTCCACGGAGTATTTTCAACAACATAAATTAATTCCACTCTAACTTTTATTATGCTGTGAGGCTATTAAACAGAATTTTTTGACCCTGTGAAAAGAAGGCAAACTTGCCTAGAAGTTACTAAAATAAAATTATAAGAAATTTGAAAAGCCATTTGCATAGTACAACATTGGAAATGCCTCTATTTTTAGGCTCCTAATGGGAATAAATGTTACTAAGAGACATTGATGAATTTTCATGACATGTTAAGACAGCATAATTATTTCAGAGATTAAGATAAATTTTCCATTACTGCTTTGTTCTGCTGCAATGACGGGCTACCTAGGCATTTGATATATAAAGGCAGTGCTCTCAGACACCTAGACACACCTGCAATAAGAAATACAGACAGCATCAAGGTGTGAAATATACCTTTCAGAAGACAGCTGGAAGAACTTTATTTCCCTCAATCTATTGATCATTTTGTCTACCAAATTTAAATCAAAAACTAATCATAATTTAAGAAAATGCAAGGGGGATAAAAGAGACTTTAGTGGAAAGTTTCTCTTTTAACACCACATTTGAAAGCTCCTGATGACCTACAGTCCCTTGTATGCAGGGAATGGAGCAGAATGATCCCTCTTTCAGGTGCATCACCACGTACAGGCTGCATTTACCTCATTAAATAGTGCAACAACACAACTACTGAACACAGTCACATGGATAAGGATGTCTTGTTCTCTGACCTTAGCTGGAGAACTAAGAGTTTGGCTGAAGACTTAGCTCTAATCCTTCTTGACCTGTAAATGCTTTGTCTTGAGACTTTATATTTTACCTGGTAATAACACCCATGAGGGGCAAAATCCAACAGAATAATTTGCTCTTTATGGACCTTCAAGGGAGATATCCTTTGACAGTAACTGTAAACTGTAAGACAACTTACATATAAATCTGTTTGTTATACTTAAAAATACTGATGAACCTCTCTCACTCTTCACATTCAAATGTCTTTTCTCAAATTCACTAAATCTCTTTTTTTGAAAGCTTTTCAGAATGTAATTAATGTATTGTAGTGAGCTTCCCCATCAGCATAAGCTGTTTTTCAGGCAAATCTGTCTCTGGAGAAATAGCAGATGAAATGCTCTAAATATTATTTTATAGAAGTCAGATTCTATTGTTGCCAGATGATGTTCTGATTGACAGATGAACAAAGAGACTGTATTATTAAATGAACTGGTGTCTCACCCCTACAGCCACTCTCATGATACTATGTTGTGCTTGGGGTTTTTTAACTTGTTCAGATAATAATATTATGCTTTATCACATACTTATAAAAGTAGCATCTTGAAATTGCTGTTCTTCAAATCAAAGTGAGCATGCTTGCAGTTTGCCACCTTTTTTTTGGTGGGTTTTTTTTTGTTTTGTTTTGTTTTTTTTTTTTTTGTAGCTGACCATAAATCTACCATAACTCTTCAAGCAGTAACAATATTTAATCCCAGGCATTGTGATTAAATGCCCTTTCACTGTACTGAAAGTATCCCAAACTCCAGTGTTACAACCAGACTGGCAGGACTCAAAAAGCTCATAAGGAAAGAAATGCTAAAATGTATTAAATGAAGCAACAGGCAGGTATTGTTATTACCTACATCCTTTTTATTGACCCAGCAAGATGTTTCTGTAATTTTGGATTATCTCTGTAATTCAAGGTATTTCTGCAGTAATCTATGCAGTAGTTGTCTCTTGGAATGAACACACTCCCCACCCAGTACCAGACCTTCTCCTCTGACACCAAATGTACTAATTAGGTTTTCCAACAGTTCTGACAAACTTCTGGACATAATCCTGCAGGTGTAATTCACGACACAGAAGAGGGCTTGTACAAGCTACTGCTATAACCATCACCTTAAATAGCACTTAAAAGATACCCTTGAGCGCAATTTGGGGAGCACAGCCATGAATTAGTACAGCACCAAAACTATTAAGGGTTCACAAAGGCCATAAACCTTTCTCCCTGACTTTTAAGGGTCCCACAGTCTGCATGACAAGAGACACACATCAAAACAAGAGTTTAATCTGGCTCTGCTGAAGGAACAGCTCAGCAGGGGCTAGAATCTATAGAGATATCAACATAATCAAGGCTGCTAAAAGAGGGACAAAGGAGAGGGACAAATATGAAAGTTTTCCAACACTGTTTGGAAAGCATGGTAAAACAGTCCAATTTGACTGACACAAACACTATGCAGGTCAGTGCTACAGGGCTGAAAGTTTTTTCTCTTCTTCCCTGCCTTTTGTTTGCTAGTTATAATGCATAAATATCTCTTAATACTGGGTTATTTTGTTTTCCTTGCCTTCAGCCTTTTCATCTTGTCAAAGGCCCTATTAACTTAATCAGCTCCTCTACCAACTGTAATTTAAAAAGCTTAAAAATCCTGATTTCCCCTGCATTTCTCACTTGGTAAAAAAGAAGAACTGAAATATTTTAACAAGAATTATGCACAATGATGTAACTGAAATGCCTTTCCCAAACTTCCATCTCCACACTGCCCACACAGAAGATAATCTCTCTGTGTACTCCCAGCAATGTAAAAGACATTTTACACATCATTAACTGTCATGAAGTCTTTCAGAAACACTGCATACGAACAAAAAGGAGAGAGAGAGAGCTTTCAATTTAATAAAGATACTCAACATGGACAGAATTTTAGCACTTGAAAAGTTTAGCAGTTTGTGAGCAAATTACACCGTGGTTTGTAACAGCCTAAAGGCAGAGCTCAACCAGAATTAATTGTCAAGGTGATTGCCAAAACCATTGCCTGGCACACAGAATTGCAACACGATCAAGAGAAGCAGAGGTCCCGTGTTTTGAGAAGTTGCCTCACCCATCTTTCAGCCCCAAAACAGGGCCACCTTTATTGATGTCATCATCCCAAGAGAAGTTTATCCAACCTGTTGTAAAGCAACATTCTGCAAACCTTCCAAGTTGTGTCAATGTTTATACCATCTAAATTACATCCTTCCACTGCAATTTAAGTATCACATTACTTTTCTTACCCAAAGAGGGGTCATAGAACAGCCTGTAAGCTGATTTCTGTAGATTTAAAACTCAGGTATTTTCAGTCTTCTCTCACCTAGGCTGAACACTTGCTTTTATTGCTCTGGACATCCTGTGTGTTAATTTTCATTATTTTCTGCTGAACTTTCTCCAGGTGGCCAATATGAATTCCGATACACAGAAATGGGCAGGTACTCTACATAAAATAGGATTTTATCATGTATTTTACAGGCCATAATTTGACTCGTACATTATTGTGTGATGTTCAATGTTTCTGCAGTGGAAAATTCTGTTGATTCATGTTCAGCTTTTATCCAGTACAATACCCAGATCCTTTCCTAAGGAACAGCTGCAGAAGCTGTTTTTTATCCTCATTTTGTGTTTCTGCAGCTCAGCTGCATTTTTTCCCAAATGTAGCACTTCCACATGCCCATAGGGAGCCATCACTTGCTTTAACTTCAGACCACTTCTGTAAATTCTAAGCATCACTTTGAAACCCAATCCTGTCCTTCAGCATGCCTGGAGGACGTCTCAGTTTTAAGTCTCCTGCAGGTGTAACTGGCAAATTCATCTGCTGCATCAAGGTCCTTAACTAAAATATTTAACAGTAATAAACCAGAAAATATTCTTCTCTTTATCACTGGGGGTTTTAAAAAGTTTATTTTATTTGTATGTGTGGCGCTTTTTGGGGGTTTCTTGTTTGTTTGGGGTTGTTTGGGCTTTGTTTTCTTGAGTTTTTTGACAGTGAAATGTCCACAACCATACTGAGAACAGAACTTTACAACTTTCCAGGCAGGTCTGCAATCACACTGGCAGAATTTATTCCAGGGCACAGCTACCCTAATTTGTCAGCCTATTACAAAGGAACAAGAGAGAGTATCAAAAGGTTAACTTCAGCCAAGTTATAAGACAGCAACAGATCCTCCTCTGTCACCTATCAAAGGTGGAAATTAAATTGGTTTTGACATTATTTGTCCTTTAGCCATCTCTTACTCATTGTCCTGTCACCTTGTCTCAGCTTTCAAACAACACAGCTACCATTTGTGTCAGCGTTTTTAGAGAAATTAGAGGTAGTGTGGCAGGGTGAACAAATCCCTTGTTGTTTTCTTCATTTTTAAAGAGTAATGTTGTGTTTGCTGTTCTCCTTGCTGTCACCTCACCTGCACCCCATCAGTTCTGAAAGGCACAGCACTGACATCATCTCAGGAACTGCCTGAGGTGAAATACAAGGAGCTCAGCCAGGCCCCTGCCAATTTAAAATCATTTCACAAATTAAACACTTAAACATTTTTCCTGTTAAGAGGTGAGACACCATCCTTTGGATGTGCCCCACTGGATGCAGAGGAGGTTAAGGCATCTACTTAAAAATGGGTGCAACTTTCTAAAGCTAAAGTTAGAAGACACAAACCCTAAACTTCATGCCCTGCTGTGTTGATTGTTCACTAACTGTCTAGGTAGCCAAAGTCTTGACAGAACTAGCAATTTGGGTTCATTTCCTGAAACAAAAAGCCTTCCCTTTCCAAACTCATTAGTTTGAAGGTTTGTTAAAAAAAATTCCTCCAGTTCTCTTTTTTATCGTCTCTTCTTTACATCATCCAGTCCTTACATCAGGATACATAACTGAGTTTTGTTGCCCAACACATTTCTCCTTTCCTTCATGGTTATCTTACCAAGTCAAGCTAAAAAATCCCATATTACCAAACTAATCAAGTGAATTATTCTTCCAAGTCTTTGGCAAACAACGTAGTTGAAACTGGCTTGGAATTAGGAAAAGAGACGGTGAAGCAAATAAAACCCCCAGATAAGCCTGTCCCCTTGTGTATTCTCTGTGCATGGTCTTTTGTTCTAAGGGGATGTACAATGGTAGCACCAGCACAAAATCACTGACAGGGCTGTAACCTCCAAAGGTTGCAGAAGTGCATCTCACAAGGTGGGCTTTGCACTCCCACAGTGGCAGGGGCTTCCAGTTTAGGGAAGGATTTGGGTTTCATTCTTTGTTTCACTTACAAGGCAAAAACCAGAGACTTCGATACCTTATTTGTCCTTGTGCCAGGACAGAGATACCTGTTGGATCTTTGAAGCTGTATCTCAAAACCCTGTTACTATTTCTATTGGGGAGAATGCCAAGGATCCCGCCTCAGTCACTACATATGTAAGAGAGCACACAAAGACTTTCAGCGCATTTTTGGGGTGTTGTAGCAGGTGCAAAGGTCCTCCTTACACTGGGCACGACTTTTTCTCTTTTTTATTCCGTGTGGTTTGTTATTTTCATCTTAACTAAAACACTTTTGCTTTTCAAACACCCCCGATCACGCCGTCTCGCTGATATTTGAAGCCGTTCTGGGGCTGCCGGTCAAACCCGGAGGTGTCGCACCCGCGAGGGGCTCACAATGCTCGGGCCCCCCGTACACACCTCAAAACGTGGTTATAAAAACTGCCCAACTTACGCAATCTTGGCACACACCGAGCACTTCCACTGCCCGTCAGCTCCCCCCACGCGACACGTGCTGCAGACTCGCAGTTTGCAGGTCTGGCACAGGTCTCCCCTGTCAAAGATGAAGCCCAGGCTTTTCTGGCAGCGAACACAGACCCTGCTGTTGTCCTGTTGAGAGCGGCGGCTTCCGCCTTTCCTTCTCACTTCCAAAAGCTCATTTTTCAATTTCCTAGAAGTAAAAAAAAAGTAAAAAAATCTTTTAATGTGGCGATTCAACTCAATGATCTGTAAGAACTTATTAACAGATTAAGATTTTGGGCTAAAAATACAAGACATGAGTAAGTGCAATTTTTTGGTTGTGTTTGCTGTATTTCTTGACATACACATGATACAGAATAAATCTATCCTCCAGCTGTCAGACATACAGTCAAGAGGAAAATCTAGTAGATCACTATAAGTAACTGCAGATAGCTGAGCAGTTCTGGACAACTGATAAACATTTTTGCTTGTCCCTCATCAATAATTCAAGTCATGCTGAGCCCAGCCTGACAGCAACTCAGAACTGAGACTATCCAGTGCATGCACAGAAGGAAAAGAAGAAAACCTTTTCTGCAATTACTGTGCATTTAATAATATGCCAGTACAAAGTTAGTTAAGAGTTCACATGCAATTCTGCACCAGTTATTCAAAGCCTTAAAATAGCCCAAACCAAAAGATCTAAATTGGTAGTGATGTTATGCTGTGACACCAGAATCAAAGTAAAAAAGGAGAATGCCAGTTTAAATTGTTTGACTTGCATATCTTACCATTTCTACCACTGACTCTACAGAATAAACATATTCATGTTTAAGACTTAATTTTGAAGTCTGCAGTTGCAATGGTCAATGAGTTTCAGTCTTAACAAGAAAACAACTGTGAGATGTAACTGAGCTCAGTGGCTGCTAAACTCTTTCCATTTTACATGCCTGGGTGTTGCTGTGTCCCCATTACCCCACCCTTCCCTATGCTGTCTTTCATCATCAGCCAGGAGCCCCCAAAGTCCCTCAGTCATGAAGCACTCCAGGTCACTGAAATCACTATCTCTGTACACACATAGATGCTTAAGGAGGGATTTAAAAACCTGCTGCCACCTTCACCTAAAGATCAGTAAAAATGTGTCAGAACAAAACCACATTGAAGATAAAACCAATAAAAGATTGGAGGTTCCAGCCCAGTAAAGGAAGCCAGGAACATTGCTTGGGCCACCAGGGAGTCAGCTCTGACAGAATTAGGTTATTTGTGGATACACTGCCTTGCTAAAAGGCTGGCCAGCATTCTGCTTCCCACTGGGATCCCATGAACAACAGCTGCTCTGCAGCCACCTGACCTGTGGATGCTCAGCCTCTGACAGCTTTAGAAAAAGGGCATGCCCAATCCCTCCAGGCAGCAACTGCAAATCCCAGTCAAGGGTTTTCCTCTACTGGCCTCTATCCAAAAGCTTTAGACCCTTCTCCCACATCCAATCCAAACAGCTTTTCTCTCATGGCTGAGCCTTCAAAATCTGTCCAGGCTTCCTGTGCTTTCTTGGTACTTTGCTAACTGTTTTTGCAGTTTATTGATTGCATCTCACATCTCTCCACTTCCTGCAGAGATGCTTTTGGTTCCAGGCATGTGTCCATTTCCTTCTGTAAGTCAGATCCAAATGCAGACAAGTGACTTGTGCTGTGAAAACTTGCCAGTGGTGCTGAGTGTTGCCACTGTGCACAGAGAAGGGAGATGATCTTTAGTTTTGCCAGCCCCATTGTTGGATCTGCCTTCCAAGCAAGTCTGCCTTCAGACATCAAAAGAGAGCTCATCTGTGTCTTCTGGACTAGAACTAAAGGCAACCCACCACCACCCACCACCAGAATGCTCTTGACCACATCATTTTCAAAAGAGACACCACATCTCTCCACTTGAATAGCAAATACACCTTTAGGTGCTTGTGAAGATATCTAATTACCTCTGAGTTTATGGTCACTCCCATCTCACTAAACATCAAACAACATTCACAAATGCTTAATGATTTACTGTCACCCCTCCAGCAAAGCGAAGTTGTGAGAGATAAATGCTGTGCTACATGGCCACTTCGAGTACCAGTTGACCTTAGAGAAATTTGTTAAGATTGATTGTGCTTTCACACAGTGAGAGGTATTGCAGCACTTTGAGGTTCAAATTCACCTTGCCCTGGACTTTTGCAATGACCTCAGGAGCTGGAATTCCCAAAAACCTGTCAGACCTGTAAGGACTGAGGCCAAGAAGATGTTGAGCACATTGGCCTTTTCCACATGCTTTGTCACTAGGTCCTCTGTTCCACCCAGCAGCAGGCCCACACCCTTCCTCACCTTCCTTTAGCCTCCATTTTCTCAATTATACTATTCTCCTGTTAATCTCACCCAATGTGATTGCCAAAGTGGACCATCACTTCTTCATTTGATCACTGGTCATTCTCTCTCATCCTTTTCATGGTCTCTGTCAAAACTGTGACTTTTTATGAAGCAGAACCGCCAATGAATGTTCAGCAGAGTCTTTGAGAGATAACTGGATTTTTATATTTTATTCAGGTGTGCAAAGATTTGGTCAATCATGTACCAAAGAACTAAAGAGGCACAAATAATTTAGTTCCAATTTCTTTTAGCACTTGACTATCTGTATGCAAACCAAGCACCTGATCCTTACCCAAGTGCCAGAGTAACTCAGAAGATGAATGTTGTTAATCCTCAAATCTCAAAAGGGTTAGAATACTATGCACTAGCAAAGGCTTATTTTTTCATAACAGATTTGTTTCCAGTGCCTTATTTTTACTAAAAAAATATTAATCATGACCTATTGCATTTCAGGAACTTGACCTGCAGCGATTGGCAGTTGCCATCTTTTTGGCAATAATCACTGTGTCCTGTGCCCTGCATCCAGGTGTCTAATGGTGAAACAGAGCCCCCACTGAACTCCTTCCACTCCAGCCTTCTCCCTCCCCACTGCAACTTTCAGGCCCTTTTGTGCCTAGTTAGAAGTATTATTGGGCACTAAATTAGTTTTAAATAGTTCCAATTTAAAATTAGGAAATGTCTATAGGCCCAAAACAATAAACAGACCTCTTTTTTTCTTTTTTTCTTTTTTTTTTTTTTTTTTTTGAGTTTGCTCAGAGATCAACATGTTGAAAAACTTACCAATGTTCTTGTGACATTAAAAAGACATTATTCCTACTATTCAGTAGTGGTGATTGCAACAGTATTTCCCTCAGCTTATGTGAAAGACAGTCTAAAATTCTTATGACGTAATAGATAATCTGCTAACAGTGTAAATTCTGAGAACTGTTTGTTTTCTTATTTTTGAATATAAATTGCCTTTGATGACTTCCAGGGAACTGAGAGAAAATAAATCAACCCACAGTTCCTCCACTCAATTAAACAAATAAGAAATAAAATTAAAAAGCAAGCAAAGAGTGCATGGGCAGATACACTGGATATGAACTTTCATTTGAGATTTCCCATATTATTTGTTGAGCTGAACTCCTGACTGACTGCAACAAATATATTCATATCTCAAGAAAATAAAAAATGAACTGTCTCAAGGGCCAGGAAGAGCAGGAGGAGGTGGGTGAGTCATCTGAAAAAATCCATCATCATAACAGTCCCTAAACAAGCACAGCTGAGCTGCACTGAACTGAAAAGGGATAACAAGTGCAGCTTGGAGCTGCACTGACTTACCACTACATTTATTTCCCAGGGCAGGAACCAGCTGGATTATAAACACCCAATTTCCTTGTGCCAATCTAACATTTGCACTCCACATAATTTTAAAGCAATACATTTAAAGATGGCGTTACAGATTTTTAATCACAAATATTAAACAATAATTAATCTTTATCAATCTTCTCCTACAAATACGAAAGGGATAATAAAATTCCGCAGAAGCCAATTTAATAAGCTTCAGGAGAAAAAGAATCCTATCATTCACTGGAGTTTCTAAATGTTCTGTTACTATGGGTGTTTGATGAAAGATAGCTATTAAAAATAAATTTGATTCTGGCAAGTATAACAGAATATGTAGCCTAAACTATGAATTTATATTAAGATCCTTCTACTGTCTGAGAAAATATGTTAAGCACATTGGAGAAGAGTTCTGTTGTAACCAGTATTCCAGGTAATACTGAATGTCTTAACCTGAGCCTTTCCACAGGTGGCCTAAAAGATCCATATAAAATACAGCAGGAAACAAAACAAAACAAACAACCAAATAAACCAAGTGCAGAATTCATAGCTCTTGGCACAGGAATGCCTAAAGAACTCAGGTCCTTCCCTACAGATGCTGAAAGCAAAGAGACAAAGGTCCTTGTTCCTCCACAAAAGCAGCCTCAAGAGATTAAATATTCTCAAACTCCTAAATACTGCAAAGAGGAAGCAATGAGAAGCCTTAACAGATCCATTTTTTATTAAAAGTAAGCTTTACCTTAGAGAATATCTATCCTTTAAAACTAAAATAGCTGTACTGCTGCAAGAGGCAAGACATTGTTTGCCCAAGCCATTCACTTAAATGAATGCCATAACTTCCTTTAACTCTGTAAGCATTATCCACTTGCTTTAAGCTAGGTAACTTTTTCTTTTAATACCAAATTGGTTTGGATGGTTTTTTCTCTTTCAGTAGGATTTTAGAAAACTTTTTATTTTTAATTTTTTTCTACCTCATCTCCTCTCCATTTAAAAACAAACAAAAAAACTGTCAAATGTAATAGCATACATAATTCCCAAGTTTGATTTTCAAATTCCTCCTGGTTCTTCTTTCTTCCCATTTCAAAACCCTTTTTCCTCTGGTGATGTAGAGCAGCATAATCCAAGTATACTTAATTTTATTTTGCTACCATTCTAAATTTCCAGAATTCAAAGAGTCATAAAAAATTGAATTAAAAATAAAAAAGCACAACCTTCTCCCTCCCTCAGTCAATTATAATTAAAGAGTTTGGCAGGAAAAAAATTGAATTGCTTTTGCACAGATGAATGGAAACATCCTTGTTCTGAATCTGGGCAGCTGCCAACTTAGACACTAGAGAACTTTTCTGTGCAGGAGCTGGCATCAACATTCTTGAGTATGAGGAAGAAAGGCAATTTTCTTTCCAGACTGATTCTCAGTACCTTCTCCAAATTCAGCCAGATTCCCTTCACTGTTTGGAAGAGTATACAGAAAATAACAGTAAATATTATTGAGAGTTCACAAAAAGAACTGGGCTATTACCACCTTCCATTGAGATCTCCTTGGATTGTAAAATATCAGTACCTAAAGTATTTTTTTATACTTATTTAATAAGCACAGGTTTCCACATTTTGTTTATGTACCAGATCAACATGATAAAAACTGTGTTAAGAACACCCAAGTATGGAGGCACATTGATGACAACACAAGGAAACAAGCAAAGAATGAATTTGCAAAGGAAAAGAGATCTGGCAGAAGGAATGGCAGAACAGAGCCCAGTGAAAAGAAGGAAAGGAGGCATGGGAACTGAAATTATACTACATATCATAATGATGACAATCTTCCACAGGTGAAACTTTTTCTGGGTAACTCACTCATCCTCTCAAATCAAAATGGTTACTAAGATTGAAAAAAAAAAAAAAAGACAAAACAGATCCCCTGTTGGTTTTTTTACTAGTCCTCAATAAAGCAGATTGCACTCAGCATAGGAAAATTAGTCACCAGGAGAAATTCTCTCATCACTGCAGGATTGTGGTTCCCAAATAAGGGACAGGACAGCAAAAGAGGCACCTCTACCCTTAGAGCACTGGCAGTAGTAACTACCCTTGATGGGCAAGTCTCACAGATGTCTGAGCTGCCAGACAGGAACTTGGCAACTTCCAGGTACACGTGGCCAATGTGATTTAACACAAGGGCTCTCTCCTTCCAAAATTTATAAGCAGTTTTACAGAACACAGACCATGCACCATATTTTACATGTTATCCTGCAACCATTTTGTGCTTATGAACAAGTCCAAATGTATACTGAGCAGATAAATCACTTCCCATGGCCAGTCCTCACTTGTTTCCTAAAGTACTTGCCTGTAGCTACCACATGGTGGTATCCAAGCTAACAATTTCTCCTATATTATAATGAAGTTAATACCCTAAATTGTTCCCATGGACCTCTTTGGACGGATAAGAAGATGTCATTTTAGTCAGATGAAAAGACAGGAATGCTAACTTTCCTTGTCAATACAGATCTGGGGCTGGTGCAATTCTTACCCTACTTCTGACAACCTAAGTGTTGAGGGAGAGGTTCAAACAGCAACCCATTAAAGCCTTTTTCTTGGACAAAACTGGAAAGTTCCTTCTTTGCTTTCTCAGCACAGCAATAATTACACTATCTCCTCTAAAAGCATGGCATTTGTAGCTGTGCTCCATAAAGAATGGAAAGGAACTTTGTATTTTGAACCCTAAGAAAATAGTTAAGGTAAGAATTAATGATTTTACTCAATTAATCTTAGCAATTGAAAAAAACATGGTAATTCAACTGACATCAAAAGCATCATAAAGCAATGTTTAGGACACTGTAGGTTATTTGTACAAGTAATCTATTAACAGCTTCAAATCAATATTCAAAGAAAACTTCCAGTCATGCAAGATGAACTCTTAAGAACATAAAACATAATCTTTATTAAGGAAGTTGATTATTTGTATTATCAAAACTAGACCTCAGAAAAAGAACTTGATGACTTCTGTGTTTGTCTCTCGTGGGTGAAATAATTGTGCATCAAAAAAAGATACAAGAACCACCTGCATCCAGAACAGGAGTATGAGCAGTGACAGTAAAGACAACCCTTAACAGTTTCATTATTACAACATCCTCCCGCATTTACCATTGCTTTCATAAAGAATAGAAAGGTCTTTTTAAGTTACAAGGGCTTTAGAAAACTAACAGGAAGAGAAAAAAACAATTATCGAGATGGATTCAGAAAGAGTGGAACAGGATAATAAGAATTCTTCAGTACAATGTACAAGTAAGCATCTTCCCAGAGTGGAAAATGCCTTGAAAATAAATAAAAAGGGACTTGCTCTTTTGCAAAGTACTTCAATAAAGTATCTAACAGATTGTACCGAATGGAATGTTAAAGACAACAAATGTTCCTCTGAAGTATGCTTATAAACCATGATTATGGATCCTTGCCAGGTTGTACTGAGAAAGAAAAATTAAAAAGTCTCCTAGGAAGCAGTTAACCATCAAATTCTTTATAGTTTTTATATTCTGGAAATATTTTATAGACCACATTCCACTGTTATCAGGCAAAGTATGTTCTAGTGACAATAAGTATGAAGCCAATTGGTTCATACACAGGTGCTCGAAATATGCATAAGCACCACAACGCATCATTAGTTATTCTAATTAGCATTATATTTCAGATTAACTTGATTTTGAGTACTTTCTTAGTGTGATTCTTCCATTTTTACCAAAATACTGATAAGCAAATACCACCTGCAACTTCACTAAACTATGCTGTACTGTACCCTCCAGGGATGCTGCAAGTTCCAAGAATCAGTAGATTTGGCAGAGTGAATTCCAGTAATGCCATAAAAAGCAGAAAATTTGGCAGGGGTTAAGAGATCATATTTAAAAAAAAAAAAAAAAAGCAAAAAAAGAAACCCCAAGAAACCCCAAACTAACTAAATGAAACAAAACAAAACCTCAGGAGTTTCAAATTTCCATTTCTGACTGAAATGACAATGGTAGGAAAAAAGCTTTCAGGGGCTTTAGGAATCCAGTGATCTAATACACTTCATACTGATGCCTTTGAGAGATGATTATTGACACATCACACATTTCCAAGGCCACCACTTCTGGAAAATAAAATACTTTATTTGTAGTTTTTATTTTATTACCAAATAGAGCAGAATGCTTGGAACAAGTGGTGCTCAGTCTGTTCTCTTCTTCATCTCACAAACCATTAAGGAGACAAAATGATTAATTTGCCCACATCACCTTAAAGAAACACCTTTCCTTCCAGCCTGGCAGCAGCAGCAGCAGCCAGTTTTCACCCCCTCCTTTTAGATGAGCCACTGTGTTCCCCAGGTAAAGGGGCTGCACACCAACAGGGGCATTGCACTTAGACTGGGTTCAGTTGAAGGAGAAAAGCTTCAAAACCTGTAGCTAACTCTGCATAGATTTCCAAATAATGGTTTTACACAGAAGCTTCAACACGTGCTGAACATACACCTTTGCAATGTCTAAAATGTCCTTGCACAATGTCTAAATGTTTTTTAGAAAATCAAAGGGAAGAACAATGCAGCCTGGCCTTGGGATTCATGGACAGAAACCAGCAAAGGCTGGAAATTTTCCCTCTGTCATTCATTATATTTAGCAGCCTTGTCAACACCAAGTGCTGCATCCATCCACACTAAGCCTTTTTCTCAGAACCAACACTGTATGAAACTTTAAAAGGGCAGTGGGGGGAAGTCAAATGAAGCAGCAAAACCATCCTTGAAAAGCACAGGGACCTTTCCAGAACTGATACTTAGCTGAACTAACTCAAATTGAGCCTTTAAAAACTGCTGACTCAGACTGCCTCCTCACATTGTTCTCTGAACTTTGGTTTTTACTTTTCTGAGTAGAAAAAGAACACAGGGACTCTATTAATACCCTGAGCGCTTCTTCCAGCAGTGACTTTTGAGATAAATACCTGAGATTTTAAATTTTATTTATTAGTAAATCTAAGTCACTTGAAAAATGAAGTTTCTCTCCTCCCTGTTCTGTAAGCACCACAACAGAAAGAGGAAGGACACCATTATGCATTTGTCCCATGCTGTAGGAAGTCCTGAACAGAGGCAGATGCCAACTTTCTGTCCCTCTGGCACCTTCCAAACTTCTCTCCCTCAGTCAACCCTGAAGGCAGGCTCTGTGTGTACCTCCTCTCGGAGGAAGAGAGTTCAAGTGCCTTACTAAGGCTTTCCAATTACAGGGAGAAATTCAGCCAAACTGGACTAAATCTACAGAATCTGACATTTAAAAACACTGCTGCGTATTTTTGCACTTGTTGTCTTTCTTATACTTTTGTCTCGAGGCAATGGACATGATTTTTGTTTACTGAGAATCATACTAGCAAGCAATTCTCTTTTTAACAGAGTTTACTTGAACTTACAATTGACTGTGCCATCTCACAGCACTCATCCTTGTGTGAGGCATATAGAAACCCTTCACTGGGTACCACAAAAATATCTACCAACCATATATTTAAAAGCAATAACAAAAAGGGTTACCTTATTCTTTTATCTTCAACTTTTTTCAAGTACTCATCTCTCTTCAGTACTCCCAATATTGTTTCCCTTTCATGTTCCAACAAAAATGACAAATTGATGATCTCCAAGTGCTTTGTCATGATCCTTCAACAGCCACTCTACCAATGACCACTTTGCCCAATCAATACTTCCAGTGATTTATTTGCACAAGTCCAAAGGCACGTTTGTGTCAGAGATACAAGTTCCGCACAGTCGAGAGGTATTTTGAAAAATGCTTCTTTAAATTAACTGGGTGGCAAGATTGTATTGCTTTTCCTTCCAGCTACACAAGAAATAAAAGTTTCTCCTTTGTTTCTTCCTTGGGAAAGGCAGTCATTTTCCTGATTATTGAATGCCCTTGTGTCCTGGCCAATGCTCGCTGCAAGCCTTCAGATTGCATCCACCGCAGCTGCAGAATAAGCTTCCTGAATAATTGTAGTTTGGAGCCACAAAATCACTGGGTATGTTTATATCAAACTACCTGAAAGTCAAAACAAACATGTGTGGGTGATTTTGAAATTACCATCAGAGTCTGATTTGACAAAAGCTAAATCTAGTAATGGTCTGGAGTTCACTGAAGAGTGGCCTGCAGACTTACCAGGTTATCTCAGGGGCTACTTGTATACAACTGGCATGAAAGTTTGGTGTTTTTTCCTAAGAGTAAAAAAATACAGATCCAACTCTCAATGTAGCTTTTATCAGGTAAGAAAATGGGACAGGAAGGTGATACACAAACTGAAGCACACAACAAGTCAATGCAAGGCAGAAATACAAGCCAGGAGTGCCAGTTATGAACTTCTTATTGCTGAAAGTTGGGAAACAAGCAAACCATAGACAACTACTTTTGGTTAGATTGCTGCTTTAGACATAAAACAGCTGAGTAATAAAAACACACGTGGCGAAAAAAGATACTTTTATTCTCTGCATTTATTTTAATAGGATAAAACAGCATCAGCGCCCCCCCCCCCCAAAAAAAAAAGCAACAACAATAACAAAAAGCTGGACCATCAAGTTTCAATTCTTGAAAAAGTTGTTTCTATTCATACCATAAGACCAAGTTACTTGTAACCAAAAAGAAGAAATCCAACATGTGAGCTGTTCTTTGTTAATGTCAAGAAGGTCAAGTTCTTCCTTGACCTGCCTAGAAAAATGCCTGGTGAAAGCAATACTTTCAACCCAACCAGATCCTAACATCAGCAGACTGGGGAGCACGGGGCGTCAGCACAAATCTCACAGAGTCATTGTTGTCTGGTCAAGGTGCTCTGAAATTCAGTTTGCTGATTTTCCCTGCAGGGGTAGCATGAGTGACATGAAGCATTATCTTCACGGGCATTTGTTATTTTTTAACTGGGGAAAAAAGCACAAGGTTTTATTGGAAATGGAAAGCCGAGAGGTAAAGGGGAAAGACTGAGAGAAACAGTTAGAAATTCAGGACAAAAAAAGTGTTAAAAATTATCTCTGACAGCACCACTATTGAGTTGATGATGTGCTACAGGTAACCAGGAGTCCTTGCAGAACCACAGTGCAGTGGTATGGCAAGCAGGCTGCCAAGAACACTCTACCTTGTGAGATGTTCTGGCACTGGGAATTCAGGGAAGATAAAAACTGCTTGATAAGGTTAACTTGATATCTGGTAATTTCTTCTCAGCTTCTCTTCTAACTCTAAAGAGATTAGTACTCCTACCAGACCATGCAAACCTCAAATATTCCCTTTGACTAAGTGTGCTGCTGATCCTGGAATGTCCTGGGAGATTTTTCTCTCAATGCAGAGAGGCACATATGACATCCATAATTTCATCCATTATTAGGAATTCAGTTCTTTCATTTGCCACCTAGAGGGTCAAGTACACAGAGCCCAGAGTACAATTAAGCACTGGTAAGAGTGATGAGACCACAAACTGTCAGATAAGCCAGACAAAATTTCAGAGAGTGCTACACACTCCTGTGCCAGATGTAAATCAGCTGAAAGATCATTACATTTAGTTTCTGACAGGAAAGAAATCCTAAAACACAGTGGTCTATTCAACAATATCTCATGCTGACAACTGAATAATGGTGAATTCTGCAGATCTTGACTTTTGTCAAGATTTCTTTTTGTCTTTACAAACAGTCTTGTTTGTAAAGACAATACGAACTATGTCAGAGCTTCCAAAATAAAGAATAATGCAGAGCATTATGAAGTCTACCAGATGGACAGATAGACATAAATTACATTCATGTTACCCACATTAAAAGAAATATGCTTGTAGTAGATTCTATTCTTGTAGAATGACTATAATCAACCGAAGTTCAATTCTATCCACAATAGTTTGTATGGCTTTCTTTCTATTTTTCACTGAATATTCCTCGGAATTCATTCTTCAGTCACATCTACAACAAAAATCTTGTGGATTTTAACTGTCCTTATCACCTAACAGAGGCATTTGACAACTGTCAAGAAATACAATTTTACCTGCTTTTGTGTTCAACCAGCTCTATGTAGATTAAAATACATTGCCAATTAGTAACAGTATTCTCTTAAAGAACCACGATGGCAGCCTGTTTAATGGTCTCCTGCCCAGTATTAGCAAGATGCAAACCTCACCAATGAGAGTCTCAAAAGCAGTATCCTCCAATTATGTTATTGCTTTGGTAGGGGAACAGCTCCAGCACACTGAACACATCAGCAATGCAGGTTTTGTGTTCAGGCTGTAGTAACCTGATGTTGAAACTGCCCAGTTTTCCTGTCTGCCACCTGTCCAACATATGTGCACCCACCAGATAACTGACAGTAAGGATCAGACCCACCTCACCCTCCAGATTTTCTTCTGCACTATGAAGTTGCCACTCAAAAATACTATTTCCTAACCAGATACTCCCTCCCTACTTCAGCAAACACCTCGAGAGAAGCTCCTCTTTGCTCAGACAGGCTTCCTTCTGGACATGTTACACTCATGATCTCTGCCCAGGTGATATTCTGTACCCCAGGCTAGCTGAAGAAGTGACAGCAGTTAACTTTGCATAAAACAGGTTTTCTCAATTCTTTTTTAATTCTTAGACAATGTTACCCTTGCCAGGCTAACTTTTAGGACTGAAGACACTGCAGATATCTTTACCTCTCAGGAAGCAGATCTAGTAAAAAGTCCTTGGTCCTGCATCCTACGTCACTCCTGCCCAATTAGACAGATTCTGTGTTGAAACTCTAAAGACTTCTGCTTGTTCTGCCCTGTGCTGGGACAAGATGTGCCAAAACATGCCTCACCTCACAGAAGGAGACCCCCTGGTTTGGCCCCCTGCCCTCTGTGGTAGGTGCTGGGCACACATAGTTGTTAAACAGGAGAACAATGATATCACAACCTGCTCTATGGGAAAAGAGACATTTGCTCTATGGGAAAGGAGACTAACGAGTAAAGACATCCTGTGTTTAATAATCTACCTCTTAAGACTTCCCTGCTTTGGACAACACATTATTAGAGACCAGGCCTGTATTTCAAATTAAGACTTAATAGGAAATTTCCTGTGCTCCTTTTGCTCTCTCTCTAAACGGTCCAGAATAAATTAGCTGACAAAAGCTGAATCATGAATCAATCTGGGGTTTAAAAACAAAACCAGCCAGCCAGCCTTTAAAAGGTGACAATGCTTCTCTTAACAGACTTGTGATGTTTTATTAAGTAGCCCTGGGGCTGATTAGGAAATGTAGTTGTTTTCATCCTAAAGTGAGTGAAGATTTCACACAACAGAGAATTTGAGGAGCACTAAAATGTGAATTAGGACACTGGGAAAAATGCAAAACTCTCCTAAAAGGATGGGCTTTGTTCTAATCTACATTCAGTATGTAGAGAGAGCATTAATTTCTTAAGCCAGAGTAAAGCAATGATCTGATATCAGACTTGCAGAGGACAGACACATCATTGATTCCTGCTCCACTGTGACAATCCCAAGGCTGTATCTAAGTGACCTTCTCAAGTAGGTGATTGTTTTCCCTTGCCTCATGGGAAGGGTAGAAAAAATGCTCAATGAGACTATCCCCCATGCTTTTGCCACTTCTCTTACCCCCATAGAAATATAAGCCTAGAATGGGTTTTTACTCTCTTTTTGGAAGCTATTGTTGCGGGGAGATACATTAGAAATAACATGCACTTACTAGCATAAGACAGCAAAATAAGACAAAAATTAATCAAAAGGTACAGTTTATTCTGCATATAACAGCATCTACTGCACAGAGGTACCATGTCTATCCAGAGAGCATTTGCTCACCCTCCCAAGACAAAAGCATTAAGGATTACCTAAAAATAAACAACAACAACAGAACGAAAAAGCAGCCCAAAAAAACCATGACAGTGTGGAAGAACACACCATTTATTTTTGCAAACTCTATTAGCTGCTTGTGACAATTACAGCACACCCAAAACTGAACCTCCCTGAGGGACATCAGCTCAGAGCCACAGGAATTTTGGTGAATCCACTGCAATCAGTGATGTTTGCAGTCACCACAGGCACAGTGACCACGAATGTTCCTGCCATGGGCATCCTCCCGAGCCCAGCAAGACAACAGTCATCTGCACTCCAAAACACTTTTGCTTCATCTCTCCCCCATCTTTTTGGGAAAGGAGGAGAAGTATCCTGCTCTCTAGAGACAAAGCTGAAAGGAAGCAAGATGAAGGGAGAGGAATTATCCTCTTTTCTTCAATGGCTCTGTCATCAAATTGCCTGATGTAAGAAATTGCTCCCACAGCTGAACCATTATGTTTACTTAGCTGGAAGCCAGGACATGGAACAATTCAGTGACTCAGCAACAGAGGCAACATTTTCCACTTGCACTGACTGCAGTGGTACAGGAACCACAGCATTGCCTCACATTGCTTGAGTGATAGAGCCTCCACCTATTGCTGGCAGGAAATTCTTTGCCAGCAGAGAAATGTTGTTTGCACTACGTATATTTACTAGCATGGGTGTATGTAGGATAGGATAGACTCTATTTTCATACTGGTAAGGAAATTCCTAGCAAGAGTAGCTGAATGCAGCATGGTGTGGTGGCTGTAATTGACTTTTGCCACTTAAGAAGTTGAGATAGGTCATCTCCTGAAAAGGCACCAATCACTGCTTGAACCAAAGCTGCATGAGGGATGACAGCCTAGCTGGAAACTCCGCAGGAACAGGATTAATGGCATTACTGACTCTTCCCTGAGCTTCAGGAAGCCACAGGTTCCACCTCCCAGCTCAGTGTTGGCACTGTAGGTCACAGCATGGTGAATCTAAATCCAGTGCACACAGCTTCAACACTCAAATGAAAAGAGGCACATATCATATATGTGCTGCCTTAAACACACAATTCCTCTGTACACTGGGTTCATTCACATGGGGGTCTGAAGTAAAACTCAAAACTAAGATGGCATCAGTAGGTAGCCACCAAAGCATGGTCCACATCCACAGTATTTTTCTTTCTTCTGAGGCCCACAGCCATACATAAGCCAATGATGGAGGAAGGAGGAGGAGGGCTGCCCACATTAATTCTAATGAAATGGCAGGAAGACATAAAAATGCACAAATGTAAAGCTTACCCTGCTGAAACTGTAGTGGCCAGCTTGGTTTCTCCTCCTGTTCTCACCTAAATATGCTGCTTGCAGAATGCCATGAACAGGAGCAAGAAAAACCAGCTTCACTTCCCAGCAATGTGTTTGCAGAGGGCACACGCCCAGGTGAGCAAAGCAGGTGTCAGCAGGTACTGAAGGACCAGGAAATGCTTGTTGCACAAAATCAACAAATTTGTAAGGTGAGAAAGAGCCAGTCAAGACACCAAAGTCAAGTGGCAAGGAAGGAAAACCAAAGCACTCTTGTTGAATGTGATCTCGGATAATTGCACATCAATTAGATCAAGTGAGAGCTCTGGTAAGTATTACAATGTAAATAGTAAGCAGATTCTTTGGTTAAGAGCACTCTTCAAAGACCTTTTGAGGTAAGAGCTGGAAGACCTATGAACTGGGAAGTCATGTGTTGCATTAAGACAGGATCATGCCTGAGTGACAGCAGCAGTGTTTGAAGAGTCATTTAAAGGACAAACTGGTATCAAGTACAGTGAATACAGGCTGAGAGAGAAGCTGAAAATATGCTTCCTTATGTCTACTTCTTTATAACTAGTGTAGTATGAGTGTGTTTGACTTCAGAGTAATTAGAAAAACTCAGATTTGTTAATCAAACAAACCCAATGGATTCAGAAACAGTTCATTTTTTAGGTCAGGCAGAATTCCAGCTGTCTGGAAATGTCTTGGCAGAGCTGTCGTGTACCTGCCTACAGGATTGCAGATCTCTCCAACCACAGCCAATGCCTGCAAGCTATATCTAATTTCTACAATTACTGTAATAATATTTCAAAACCAAAATCATGAGCGTTTAAAGACTAAAGCAATAATGTTAAAGCTCATTAAGTCTACAGAGCAGACCTTGCTGTGTAAGAAAGCAGTAAATTAACTTGACTGATTGTACAAATAAGAGAGCTAGGACTAAGCCCAGCACTGACAGCCTGAGCATTCATTAAACATTGCTCCTTCTACAGGTCTCCCTCTGCTTGTTTTTCAGCCCTGATAAAAAGCATTAAGTAACACCAAAAGAAAAACATTAAAAAAAAAATTACATTTTCTGTTTCCTTGCTGTAGAAATTTAGGCTCACGCAACTGTGCAGTCAGGTTACAACCCTCAGGAACAGGGAACAGCACTGCCCAGAGAAAGCTCACTACAGAGACACTGCTGGCTGCCACCCCAGCAAGCCTGGCTTATTTTTCAGACTGGGAAAAACACAGCAGCCATTCAGGCAAGGCACCAAGTGCAGAACAGACCAGAGGTAGAGACAACACCAGGCAGTTCATTAGTGAACATAAGCCTGTGCTCCCTAGAGATCCTACAAAACAATGAAAGAATTTAACTCCTTCAGAGATGCTTTGGAATAAACAATTATCTAAGAATCTTTTCTATATTAAGAGAAGATTCAGGGCAATCTGTCTTGTTTAAGATAATTTATTTACAAACAGGAGGCAAGGAGTGGGAAGAATGAGACGATAGGGTGGCAACCTCTTTCTTTCGTTTTACTCATCATTGGGTAAATATGGTTTACCTTCCTGGCTGAGTATTTAGCCAGAAAAGAAGACACTTCCCAGTACAAGAATGGAAAGAAAATTCAGTGTGTCAGTTTGCCAAATCAACGAAAGCAAACAGATCTGAATCAAACTATGAATGAAGGAAAAATATTTCTGCTATTGTTAAGCAAATAGCATCTGTGCAATGTTAAACCAGCCATGAAAATATGAGTTAGGGCTTGAGTCATCTCAGTCTTAGTCACAGTGTGTGTGAAGGCAGCAAGTCACTCAGCACTGAAGTTTACCTTAATATGTTTAAGTTAATCCCTGCATCTTTATATTTTCTGTGATGAATTGGAAAGAGAAGTAGTAAACTGAAATCTAGAATAAAATGGATTTATACAGAGTTGTAAAACAAGTTCTAATATTGACCTTACACATTTTGCTTAATGCATAAATTATGAATTTTAACGAAGGCAAGTTGAAGAAAATTTATCAATTCTTTACTTCTAAAAATCTGTAGCACCCTTTCCCCACATTAAAATAGACATGGCGTTTTGGGAGCAGGAAAAAACTTCTTGACATTGAATTCTTGTAGAAATTGAAAGAAAAAAGTATAATGCCAGCAAAAATTCCTAATTCTTCTTTTTACCCACAAGTGCTTCTTTACAATATCAACACAGTTTAGGAGAAGTTAAATTGATACCTATTTTGTTATGGCATGATTGCATTTGACACCAGGATCACAGGAATGAAGTAGCTCGCACAGGACACCCAACAGCTCCTCTCATGGCCATTGCTGGTCAGATCTGGTCACAACCTTTATTCATCCTCCTTAAGTTCCCTGTCTCCTCTTCTCTGGGACTTGGGGCTGCATCCACCATCACATGTTATGAGATCCCTGGGGCAGTGGTCTGTACTGCAGCAGTTACAGGAAGCTTCATCTGACATGCAGTAGAAAATGCATCTTAGAACAAGTGGACTATTTTCATTACTTAACAAAAATCCTTCATAAAAAGGGAGGGAGTCCCTGCTTCTTTTAACTGCAGCAAGTGATTGACTGAAATATCAGCGGGTTTATTTGATTTGTTTTCCCAGCAGAATTTTCTCACCAAGAAACCAGCAGAAGACATGTTACACAGAAATGGATGAGCGTTCTTCAAACACACAATAAAAATCTATTTGTATCTTCAAATTCAAATGTTTTCACTAATTTGCTGAACTAAGAGTACTCCAAAGGAAGTGCCTTCACTCCATCAAACATTTTATTTTGCAGAAAAGCTCATGACTCATCTGAGAGTTAGTCCACTTGAAAAAAATGTGTCGTTGATTTTGTTTTCTTCATGAGCAAACCAAAATGAAATTCTCTCTGAGCTCTGCAAGAGGGCTGCAGGAAGACTGCTGAGGAACTGCTGCAGAGTCAGAGAAGAGGGAAACAGAATCCACAAGAGGAGCCATTTGGGAAGGCACCACCAAGCCAGTGAAACCCACTCTGGGCTTGGGGAGAAGGTCACACTGGCCTGGTGTGTGAGTGCTTTGAATGAGGGAAGGTGCATGTGGAGTGTGTCTGGAGGAGATAACCCCAGTTCTCCATCAGTTCAGCCTGCTGGATGCCAAGTGCTCGTTTGCCTTTCTGCCACAGCAGTGTGGTGTAGTAACACTCATTTTCCACTGTTCTTGATAATGACTTTCTATTTGATTTAACAAAGCAACAGCATTTGCATTTTAATGAAAAGAACTAAGTTTGATCTCCACACATACCAATGGCATCTCATCACACATTATATGATTTCTCTCCGTAGAGGTGTGAAAAGTCTTTAGGAGATTCACCTGTACAAGGTGGGGGTTTTGTGGATTTTGGACTAGATAATCTTTAAAGGTCCCTTCTAATTCAAACCATGACTCTATTCTATGATTTCTCTTATTTCTTCTGACCTAATCATTCCAGTCCCTCTCCATAAGCAACAGAGAGAAATAGGCATTTCCAGGGCATGGCTCGCCTCATCTTCACAGGAACATTTTAAAAAGGTCACAGGAGCCCTTGTCTGGCAGGATCCATTTCTCTCCACTGACTGTGAAGGGGATGAAGCATGACTACCTCAAACTCAGGCATGCAGAACATGTGAGCAAATGTGTCCTACTTCTCATTTCCAGCATAAAATGGGCTGTTCACAAGGACACTTGTCCAGAAAGCTACCAGAAGATATAAGCAGCTTAATCAGAGAGTGGGATGAGCTTGGAGTGTTGCCTTGTTTTTTTTAAATTAAATACAATGCTACAAGGTTTTTTTCTCTACAAACAGCAAATAAAGCTAACAGGTCTGTTAAATCTTCCATGAAATGCATCAATGTCTTCCTCCAGAGAATCTGCCTCAAAATGAACATGGTTTGAAAGTCTGCATATGTAAGAATATAATTTTCCAAAATTCTTGTGGCAGGCAGGAAAAAAACCCCCAAAAATCTGGTTAGGAAAAGTATTCTCACAGGTTACACTGCTGTCTGTCTGAAGTCTGGGTTGTGCATCAGCTAACAGAGCCCTGAGGATCCCTTTCAGAGGGGCAGAGGAGGTAGTGGGCTATGTGGAGTCTTCCTTCTGCTTCCCAAGGTGAGATTTGTAACAGTGTCCATCCAGAACAGCTCAAAGTAACAGGAGATGGTCTGTGGGGAGCAGCCATGTGTCCTTTACGGCTGAGGAGCTGAGTTAAGTCAGTGAGAAAGGAGCTGGACTCTGCTGTTGGATCTCCTTAGGACCCCAATGAATCCAAGGAGCCCTTTCAGCAAAAACCTGTGTGGACCAGCAGCAGGCACAGGATCAGCAGCCTTTTTCACACACTGTATGACAAAGAGAAGTGGCAGATCCCTCTGAAAACAATTATTCAGAGGAACATCTGGGAGGGCTTTCATTGTGTTTAAAACTCTGCTCTTGCAGTGCAGCCCATCCAGTGCCACAGATGGATGTCTCCTGAGGCAAGGGCATGCAGCTGAAGCTGGCAGTGCTGAACAGGCTGGATTCTGCCTGCTTGGCACAGAAAGCAGCCACAACTCTTTGGCAACACAGTCTCCAACAGTGGTCACTGAGCAGCAGCCAGGGACAGGGCCAGAGGAGTGAAGTGCAAAGCTGCACAAGGGATCACAGTGTGGGAAGTGCTCCCAGCCAGAAGGAACTGAGTCCAACTGCTAAAGATCACTTTATAGAACATGACAGAAGATGCCAGATGTCCATTGCAGAAATACCTTACAAGGCCTGAGGCCTCGACCAGTCTTTGTCAGCAATCTGAATTTTTCAAACAAACAACATCTAATATACGTGATACTATGATAGTTTTTGATAATTGTAGGAACAGGATGACTATCTTTTTCATCCACCCTTCTGACTGTGATCCTCCAAGGCAATTCCATAATATAATAGTAGTGAGTGCTGTACAAACAGCAGGAAGGTACAGAAGCTCTCAAGAAGCAGCTCCTACTCCAGCACAGACACACCTTTAATCATGTCTCTTCACTACAAGTTCCCTTTCTTACCATACCATACATACCACACACATCTCCCTCTTTCCAGCTAGATGTGTAATTCCAGCAGCACCAGAAGCAAAAGAGTTCAAAAACCTGGAAGTGAACCTCCAGACCGTCTGCCCATCTTAGGGCTACTTGTCCAGATTTCCAGAAGAACAGGTGCTGGGCACAGGCAACATACTACTAGGACACCAGCTTTTAAATAAAATGGGAAAAAAGAAATTATTCAGGAGAAAGAGCTGCATTCACAGGATATTAATCACAGCTCGACCTTTCTGCAGCATCCTTCTGCCTCCATTTGGCCAAGATTTACTGTAGCTATCTGCATAATAAGTGTTTCAGCCTTTTAATTGCATTTGCAATACAGACAGCTTATGCCACTTGAAATTACACCAAAATTTATCATTATATGAGGGTCAAACTACTCAGTGGTCAAGGTTTGAGACAGAAAGCTCAGTGGATGCACACTTCCAGTAGAAAATCTGTGAAAAATCTTGCAGAACTGAACAAGTTCTCTGAGATGATCAGTGTGCACAGAGAAGACAACCAAAGTCTGACAGCCCAGAAGGGATGGTGGCCCCATGTCCTCACCTGGAAAGAACACCTCCAGGATGGCCAGGACACAGTCAGGAGCTGCTAATAGTGGTGTCCCTTGCCACAGGTGCTGCCTCCTGCTACCCCACAGCAGTCATGCCACCACAACTTGACTGTAAAGCCAACTTCCTCATTTACCAGTACAGGTTTTAAGTGCTAAGGATATATTTATGGAAGTCTGGTTAATAATTTTCAGTGTGAACAGAACTACATTTTTTCCAGTGATCCAATGCTAGATACCACATTCCACAGCTGAGCATTTCTCCTTACATATCATGTGCAGCAGCTATAGTTTAATAGATGCCTCCAGGGAGTACATAGGAGTGATAAGGACACAAGTTTTAGCTTGGGACTATTGAAAGGTTAATAAGATTTATCTATTCAATCACTGACTCACTCAGAGCAGAGATTTGGGGTAGGTTTTGTTATTTTCCCCACAACACTGAGTGTATCAGCTTGCTGTTGCACACAGCTCATGCTCTCAGCCTAGCAGGGATTCCTCTCGAAAGGATTCCTAAATGCACCTTGTCAGGGGCAGATTACCTTGTATTCCAAGATACTCTGGAAAAAAATGCCTCCTTACGTGACACATTGAGATGGCTAAGGAAGAGAAAAAGACTGCTTTTTTTGTGATTCATTCCATAATAGGTCAAGTGATCTTTCCAGTCTGTTGGCTTTGGAACACCACTCCCCAGTGGATACTGCCCTGTGTTCCTACATGCAGCCTTTTTGGGGACAGACAACCATTTGGCTCCCCTCAGAGACTGAAGAGGAAGAACCTGTCAGGACTAGAAATCTGCTATTTTATAACTGAAGAATAAGCCTCCCCAGATTTAAGAAAGCCCATGAATTTCTTAAATGGGCTTTTGACTCTATCTACATCTTTAGTCTTTCCTCTGTGATGACTGCAAACCAGCAAGCTCAAACACACTTTTCCTGTTTAATTTAAAGTCCCTAAAGGAATATTTCCAGAAACCAGAGTAAATAAACACAAACAAAACAGGCATCTTAACAAAAACTCTTTCTGATCGTCCTAAGTGAATAGTCTATAGTAACTCCTACTTTTACCACTTGTGAAAATCAGTAATATCCCAAACCTCAGCAATTAAGCTTTTGTGTGTTTGTGTCTAATCTCCCTAAGTAATTGTTGCTCTGTTGTGAATGATACCCTTGGAATTCTTCAGGAAACAAAACAAAACCCATAAGTCACAAGTCTTAGGTACAGCTTTTGGTACTACATGAGGCTTTCAACTGTTCAACACCTTAAAAATATGTCAGTTTTTATTCAGCTCACTTGGCAGCAAGAAAAGATGTTAGAAATATACAACCACAAATCTTGTTTTCCACAGGATTTCTGTTCCATTCAACAATCAGGAAAGATAATGGCAAGGCAGCTGCCCAAAATTTCTTCCAAGTTCCACCATTCAGCATGTAGCCCATGTCTCATTAGTAGCACATTTTCTCAATCCTGAATACAGAATTAATAGAAGACTTGAGCTTTTATATCATACTTGTACACATGTATCCAAGTACCTTACAAACACTGATCCTTATTTAACAATTTTGATGTATTAATTTTTATTTAGAAAACCAAAATCCTACAAGTTGATAGTAGGACAGGAAGGGAAACACTTTGGTAATCAAAATATCTTGATCTCTGGACACTCCAGTTACAGACAGCCTGATTTATTTTCAATAAACTCATGGACACACAGCAGTTTGAGTGTCGTGCCCTGACGTACAAAATTCTTCACCTTGTTCTAGGGAGCAGAAATCCTCCACTCATCCTCTTCCTCTCGTTCAAATACTTCTCCCTCCATAAAGCCAAAACCCCTATTTTTTTAAGAAGGAACCCCCCCGTATCTATTTGTTACATATTTTTTAATATATGCACACCAGTGCAGAACTGTAGAGCAGTTACTGTGTTTAATAAAAAGTGATTGTGAACAGGAACACTGATAAACTGGAAAACCAGTTACAAGTAACAAGATTATATTTCCATATTTCCGTATTCCTATTCAACAGAGCTTCTAAAATCAACTGGAAATCTGAAACTCTTCTCTGCAACATTCGTTTAAAAGCATCAGCATTATTCTAAACATAATAATTCCCACACAGAAGGATAGCAAGAGACACTAGGAAAGTCTGTCATGGAAGCTAAATGTCCTTTCCAGCTGTGAGACAGCATCTTCTTAGAAGACACTATGGGATACATATTTCTATAAGCTTTTCCTCATGAAAGATTTTAAAAAGATGCAAAAATGAAACAAAAAAAAAGTTGAAGTTAGAATGTTATTAGGGCTGTATAATGCACAAGAAGAAGCAGTAAAATCCAGGAAAAGCCTACATTACAAACTGCTGTTCAAAAGCTGAAAATATAGCAAGCTATAACAAATATAACTAATGTAGCTTTGTCTTTGCCACATATGATTTACTGAAACAGAAGCACAGCCTTGTCAAGAACACACCTCAGGCTATTAAAAGCATGTTGAAAAAAATAAAATCTCCTCCTCCAGTGTGAGGTGATTGTACTTGGAAACAGATCATTGAAATTTCTCAACTGCTTCAAATTTACCTCAAAAACCTACAGACCAACCCCAAAACAAGAGAAGCTAACCTGATCCTTTTATCAACCTGCAATCTCTCTGTATGGGTAATTCAGTGTTAAATACTTGTTGAAAATAATATCTGAAGACAACATTGTCTTCAGTACTTTGTTACTGAGAAAACTGCAAGACATTTCTGAAATAATAGATCACCCTTAGAAAGGGCAGTTACTTCTCTTAAATAATGAGTTCTAGAAACTCCAAGCAACATTTTAGCGAATATGTTCAGATTCTCAGCCTCTCCCTCCACTCCTTCATCTCTTATATTTATAAATAAACAACCTGTGGCATTACTGCATAGCCTCTTAAAAAGAGAAGCACAGTACACTACGAAGCTATTCAGGATGGCAGAGGGAAGAACTTTCTGGTCGAACTCAGCATTGTTTAGCAGCCTGTCTGATGGCACAGCTCTGCAGTGTAGCTGTGCCAGCCCACAGGTCAAACACAGTATCAACTCCAACACTCAGAGATCACAGCATGCTGAGCTGCTTGCACACAGCATCCTCTGTAAGGTCTCCTGCCATAAGGAAACGTGGTGCTCAAGCTGGGAACACCAATCCATTTACAACAACAACAACAACAACAAAATTTTAAGCTTTCCTTGAATTAAATTAGAGCTTGAGCACTTTTTTTTGGTGCACAGTGAGGGAAAAGGGTTGCAGGTTGAACTGTGCTTTTCTACGGAAAGGATCAACCTTTAGATCACTGGATTTTCCAACCAAGACATGATCAATTTAGATATATTTTGCTAATGTTACTCAATAGATTTGGCAAACTAACAAACAGATGTACTATAGAAATGACTTCATTTCTCAGCATTCCATTTTTCCTTTCTCAAGAAGAATTTTACCATCAGGGATGCAGAGCTGTCAAATCTCATCTATAAGATTCACTCAGCTCCCACCTTAAGCTCCTTTATTGTTCAGTCTCCCTCCCAGCAACCCAAGAGCTTTTTCCCAGTTGTGAACAAACATGTCTGGTCAGCTCACCACACATCTGTCAGGTGAGATGAGAGGAGGATAAAATCTGCTTTGTAGCCCCACACCTTTACATTTCTCCTGGCCATAGCCCAGCTCCCAGGTGTGGTTTCCCTGTGCAGATCCAACCCTTCCAAATAACCTGAAGTGCAGGGGAAGCACCCCTCCCACAGCTCAGGGCAGAGGTGTTCCCATGACACAGCAAGGGATACAAGCCTGCACATCAGAGGGAGAGAAACAAGAGGTTTGGAGGTGGTGTGGGCTGAGGATACCTTGCCCACATGTGATTTTCAGACTAGAATCTACAGACTAGAATCTCCCTGGGATCCTTGGCAGATAAAGGAGATGCTGCCTCTGTCTAATCACTGAGGAGCTGTAGGGGAGATGATCTCACATGTGGGATGTTCTCCTCAATTGTTTGTGAAGTGAGTAAGCCAGGATACTCAAAAATATTCTGTTTAAATTAAAAAAAAAAAAATAAAAAGGTCGATTACTTATACACAGACCAAATGTTTGGGAACAGGGACGTCCTACCCATGAAGGCAAAAGGAGAGACACAATTAGATTTCCAGGTCTCTAGGTGTGGACTAAAATTGGCTTAATAAAAGAATTCATTGCTCCTAGATGTACTGAGTGCAGGCTTTACTGCTGTTACAAACCAGTTCACAAGAAGATTACTCATGACCTGCTGTGGAGACAAAGGGAAGATATGATTGAATATGAAGTGTATGAATGCTTTTAGATACTGGAATGTTCCTTCCAGCCTGCAGAAGGAAGATTAGCTGACCACTTTGACACAGATTACTCAGACTTCTCATTTTCCTGCTGCCACAGAACTGGGTAAGAAGGATTTAGACTGTCAGATTCAGCAGAATTCTGGGGAATACAGGATATTTCATTTTATATGTGCTTATATATATAATATCCCATGAAACTATTCTGAAAATCCATGCACCAATTACCTTCTCTGACAACTTTCTTGTACTGAGCTCTGAAATTTTCATCTGCTTTTCACGTATTCACCTCTGCTGTAGAAGCAGGCAAAGCTCACTACAATTCATTTGAAGGCAGATTTAGTATTGCTTGGCTCACTCCAACTCTTCAATTGCATTGTGGCTCCTCAATAATTTATTACAGGGATTTCTAAATAAAAGTTCCATCTACTCAAGTAATTTTCATGTAAGTTATTATAAAACCCCCAAATTATTGGGAAGTTTCTTGAATGCTTCTGTTCTGTGATATTTGGTCATGCAAATTATCAGTTCACCACTGCTCATAAGAACTCCTAAACCCATGCAAAAACATAAAAAGGGATAATCCTCCAAGAGGAGCAGCAGGCTGGTTCAAAGAAGAAACCATTGCCACCCAACACATGTAAACCACAGCAAATCTCAAATTCTCTCTGCTTCTGCTTGCAGCCAGCACAGGGAGAACCCCATCTCCTGGTCCAAGAGGTTAAGCCAAGGAAAAACACATCAAGGGCCACGAGGCTCACTGATATTGTGTGTATACCAGACATTGCACTGAAATGCACACACTATATAAAATTGCTAAAATTCTCCTTTTATTTTCTGTGGCAAATAGGATCCCTCCTTTCCTGCCTGGCATATAACATCAGGTGGGCCAGGAAGCCTCTCCATTAAAAACTAACAGGATTTTTCCATTATAAAAGGTCAATTTCCTAATAACTTTGTCATGTTACCTTTCAAAAATTAGGTTTTTTGCAATACTCACAGTGATGCTTAGGGACATATTCCAGATTAACATTCTGAAAAGAGCATGGAAGCAAACCCACCACATTGCTTTACTTTGTCATAGGTGTACACCATTTCCATTTTCACAAATTCATACACAAGTCTTAAGACAGGAACTTCAGACTTAAAAGGATAGGAAACATTTTCTTTCAGGGAACATGTTTTTTGCAGATGCTGTTAAAATTTGTCTGGCTAAAACTATATTTTAAGCTTGAGGAGGAAGGCATAGCTCATACAAGTTCAATAAGTCTTGCAAAAGCTACCAAGTACATGAAGACCAGCTCCCCATTGGTAAAATCTGGGAAATTTTGGCATAATGTGAAGGAAAAAAACCCAAAAAAATAAACAAAAATCAATGACAAGCACACAAAAAAATAAATACAAAATTTAAAATATTCTATGTGCAAGAGGTATTGGACAACCTGGTCTATAAGAATTGCTGGTTATGTCACTTATAGTGCATCCAAAACAGTTAATTCCATCTGTTCTCCTGTTCTCACTCTTAACAGAAAGGAAATTCTTTCAAGACTTCTATGACCATCTTTGTCATCTCTTAAACAAAGAAATTCAAACTTCTGGAACAGCTGAGACTATTTACTCAGTTAGAAGAAACACTACAAATAATTCCTTTGATGCCTTTTTCATCTAAACCAATACTATAAATGGTGCAAAAGTTAATTAAACTGTAGATTGAGAGAACAAGGCACTGAAAGCTAAGACTAATACCCTGGGGCATCAGTATAGAAACAACTCAGTTTGGGAGGTTTCACAGAATTTAGAAAACTGGCTTTGATTTTTAGACTATCAGGTCTATTAATTGCAACAGTCCAGACACAAATTTAACCAAGGAAGTACAAGGGGCACCGGTTTCATTTGAGTTTGGATTTATGAAAATTGTGGGAAGGAAAATGAAAGTATTCCTTGGTATTTGCTCCATTCCTTTTGTACTTTCTGCCATAATGTAAATGCTCTCACGTTTTGGTCTCTGAGAGCATGAAAACCTGCACTAGCATCCAGACACATAAATAATTAAAGTCATTTTATGTGGAGAAGGTGTAACAGTATTTTGGCAAAGTAGTCACTCTGTCTTTAGTGCTCCACAGGAATAAAAGATTGAAGAGCAATTGTACCGGGGTGGAAAGGGGAAAAGGGACTCTGAGGGTGAAATAATTAGATTTGTGAAAAACAATCTGGTTTTGCTAGAGGTCAAAGCTATTATTTCCTTCATGTTTCAGCCATCTGCAACAATCATTCTGTTCACACTCACTCTAGATTAAAACCTTCTCAAGCCAATCCAGTTGAGATGTTTTTCCAAAGCAGAACTGCCACAAACCTTGGAAAGTCTAATTTGATTGTCAAGATTGACACTAATATCTGTCCCCATGAAAATGCACATCTCAGTTTTGGGTTTTCATTAAAGATTGAAAGCTACAAACCTTCAGTTCTGCTTCCAGCAGATTTCCAGATGTGCAGGGGTTCCCACATATAACTGAGTGTCCACATGTGAGGGAATGAACCATTTAAATTTGTGTCTGGAAGGACACTAAAAGGACTCTCCCCATCCATTTTGCCAGGCAGAATTCTCCACGAGGATGATGAGCCCAGTTTGAACTGCTTTAATTACAGAGATCCAGCCTCTCTGGTAATGTAAACTGATACAGCTCTGCTGAAGAAATTGAATTGTCATTAGATTGTTCAGTTGGCTTCAGCTCCACTTTTAGTCTCCCTCAAACCCAATACTTTTAATACAAGGTTGTGTTACAGCTGTTGGAGAAAAACCAAAAGGTCTCAGGTAGCCAGGGAACTGCAGTCAACCAGCACAGCCCCTGAGCACAATAAAGCAAACTCTTCCTCTGGTAGAATCACTGGACACATTTTCATCCAAAAAACACAATTTGTAGAATTGCTGTTTATTTCTAAAGAATCCAAAACATCTCAAGTATCACACAGCATTTTGTTATGACACCATCATGATCATGCTGACCTTCTATTTACATTTCATTTTATACTTCAAAACACAGTGGGGGAACTCAAGTTCTACTACTGCAGATTATATACTGCAGTGCACAAAACCCACAGACAGAAAGCCAAAATTATGCTGTACCATACTGTGTATTTATCAAATAAACATCCTCAGATTCCAACAGGTATTAACTGGAGATGCAGAAGTAATAAGCTGAGTGGATCAATGTCATGGAATCCCTTAAATAAGAACAAAAAAAGTGTTAATGTATTAATAGTCAAAGAATATGGTCCTGGTCTCTTAATTTAAGGATATAGACATTTTATAGTACAAAAAGAAATTACATTTGGACAATTCAAAAACATTTGCTTGACCTGTGACTGATCAATTGAAAGATTCTCATTTTTAGATTGCTGTGCAGTTGGCCTATTTTCTTTTTGCACTATCCATAGTCACTGGTAAACAAGATACATCAAACCACAGGGAATGCATTTCAATATTAGAGGTATTTTTCATTATTATTTTTAGGTACTCTTGCAAAAGAGCAAGTTTCTGTCTATGCTTTTAAAATGAGCCATAAACTGATCAGGTATACAAGGTCCTTCAAAACCCAACAAAAACCCACTTGGATGAAACAAACTCTTCCTAAACCACAAACAGAGGTTGCTAATTTTCACTGGCCTCTTGCTTATTCCCTGTCTTGTTACTGGTTATTTTGTTATTAGAATTACTGATTAAACAACAACAAAAAGAAAACAGCCCGAAACAAAAATCTCACGTTCCTGGCTGTGTGAGGCTGCCACAGGATGATCCATTATTCTGTCCCTCTTGCCATCCCTCTGTTCCTTGAATGTCACAGTGAAAACCTTTAGCCTGATCTCATTCCCTCTCCATTAATAAAAGCCAGAATTTCAGAAGGGGCTCTTTTGAGAATGACAAAATTAAATTCAGTTTATTTTATACATGAGGTCTGGTCTACTGCCAAGGAGAATCAGTAGAGTCATATCAAATCAGAAGGCAAGAGTATCAAAAAAGACTTGGGACACTTTTAGCTTTTTGAGCCTTGGGCAATCAAAAAAACGTGCTACACACAGCATGCACAATAAACTATTCCACCATAACCTGCTTGTGCAATTAAAGTGCCCTCATTTTTCATGAACTCATGGGGTTTTCATAGTTGAATCATAGTTGAATCAGCTGTTTGTGTGTTAGTGAGACACACTGACAC
The DNA here is from genome assembly GCA_013400495.1 of Nicator chloris. NCBI lineage: Eukaryota > Metazoa > Chordata > Aves > Passeriformes > Pycnonotidae > Nicator > Nicator chloris. The sequence goes on from WAAE01013770.1 coordinate 52,061, forward strand.
ACTCCAAACAAACCTGCAATCATCCATGACATATTGTCTGATGACAGGTTTTGGTATCAAATCAAATATGATATTGCACAGATTTAAAGTTCAGAAACAGTTGTTGCTGTTAAAAACAACTTACATTAAAAAGTAATGTTTAAACATTACTTTTTCAATTAAATGGAGAATGGTTAGAAGACAAAAGTGTTATTTGTGATATTGCTTTGCATTTTAAGGTGGCCCGCTACAGACATAGTGAGCCTCTGAATCAATCTACAGTATGTTGAAAATTAATTTAATGAAATTATTCTGTCTTTAGTGACAGAACTGGCTCAGATCAATCCCATCAGAAACTAAGATGTGAATGACTGCAGAGGTTCAGTGGCTGGAATCCAGAACCTTCATGATCTCAGTGGGCACAGGAATGGGACAGAAGACAGACTGCATTGTGCAGAGACAGGACTTCTACAGATATCAATGGTCCAAGTCCTCACCGAGCCTGACACTGAATTCTTAACTGCTTTTACTCCCAAATACAGTCTTTTCATATTTGTAAACATGGTGTGGCAAACTAATATTAAAATGTTTACACAAAATTAATCAGAAGTGAGCTCATAATTTCAATTCAAATATAAGAACTATAACATTAATTATTTAGACACTTAATTGAGAATGTGCACTTTCAAAACTAGTGCACCACAAATCATTTTGACGTGTTTCTGCTCTCTTCCACAATAAATGTGAAATGTCACTGGCAAGGTCATGGTTTAAAGTAATTTCATGGCAAGCAGCAAATTCCTGCAAAATAAGAGATTGTCTCAAAAAAAGTTTGTAAGAAAAAACTTGATCGAGAGGGACTTCTACTTTATCATGGATGATACCATTTAAATAATTCCATTAAGGATTCTCAGAATCAGAATCAAAACAAACCCCTGCTGAAATACATTTAGGAAAAACAGGAAATCCAAAGCAATATTATTTCTAGTGCCCAATGCTGACAGCCCAGGTACTGGGAGAATGCATGGTTAAATTTGCATTAATAAACTCCATTCAGGTTCTGCATCTGCATCTAGGAAGCCCAAAGCCAAACAAACACTCCCTAAGGGAAGCACAGGGTTTCAAACACACCATGGCACGCAGAATTCCCACCCCTCTTCCAGGGCACTCCTCACTTATCCCTCACCAGCCAGGTGACACTTGTGTTTGCACAGCTTTCTCAAATTCTCCACCTTTCTTTGCTGCCATAATTGCCCAGCAGAGACAAAATACCAAGGAGGTACAACCTTCTCCCTTATTCATTTTCAGTCTTACCTAATAAATCGTTATTCTTCAGTGCATTAATCGCTGTTCTCCTCCTAACTGCTTCCTACTCATCCATATTGTTCTGACAGTGAGGGTTTCAAAGCTAGACAGAGTTAAGAAATACATTCCCATTAAAAACTCATTATTTTTTCCACTTTAAAACTTCACATTGGTAGTAACAATAAAGAGGGCTCTAATCTGGATAAGGATGCCAAGAGTTAATAGACATTTTCATTATTGCAGCGTCTGAATTTAAAATATTTAAAAGGTATAAAATGCATCTGTAGAAAAAAGGAATAGAAATGCTCCTTGAGAGACAAATATACTTGCACTTCTACTTCAGAGCATGACTAGAGTCAAGGAAGCTGTTTCATAGTTGGCAACTGTGAAAAATGTTACAGAAACAGCAGCTAGTTTAGAAAATGCTGCTAGGAAAAGTGGCCTCTGCAATGCAACATTTGCATGCAGGCAGCTGTGTAGTTGTTTTTTTTTTACTATTAATTTCAGTGCAAAACTCAAATATGTTTCAAACCCACAGGCTTCAAGAACACTCACTTTCCTCATATTTCAGTCATCTGGATTACTTTAGACAGGATTCAAGCTTGCCATTACCCATACAAATCTCATATTTTTGGCTGTTGATGTTAACACACTCCATGATGAGTTGGTGCTGTTGCTACATTAATGCCTACAGTGAAAGGGTGCTACTTCCTAGACCATATCTTTATTTAATTGAATATTTATTTAACTAGAGCCTTCCAAATTTGCATGTGTGTATAAGCACCTGTTAATCTTGGCATTATAACCCTATTTATTTTCTTAACATTGTGACAATGGGAATTTGGATCCTTATTTTATCTATTTTTCTGTTCCCTGACTCACCAGGCACCAGGGATTTTGAATGGTTTTAGAACCAATAATAAGTATAACTCTTCCCAAGACTGACCTTCTCTCGGGCTCTGCAATGTCTGCAGAGGTAAGGAGGCAAACTCAGATTCAAAGCACATAAAACTGCTCAAAGGCCATTAGCTGTGTCATGCAGTAACAGCAAATGAAAAATATAATCTCCAAGTGACAAATGACTTGCTTTCAAACACCGCTTTTTCTCAGATATTCAATAGCAGAATCCTTGGAAACAATGTTCCCGTGGTCATGGACATTTGCTTTCACATTATTCAGACTTGCAACTTTTTTATCACACACATAAAAAAAAAAAAACAAAAACAGGCCCAAACATCTCCTCCAAGCTCCACTCCTGTTCAAGCCCTGGAAACGCACTGGTGATGTACACAGTTCCTACATTGTCTCCATCTCTGTATATATTTTGTAAATTATTTGAAAACTTGGAGACCCTCATGCTGTGACAATGTTTTCCTCCCACCTGTGGATGTACTGCTACTTTCACAGCTTGCCAGGCACAGTTTGTACAGGTGAAAGGTGGCAGAGTGATCCAAAAGTCACTGGGTCAGAGACACAATTACATCCAGCTGCATGCAGATCACAAGTCATCCCCACACAGTATGCCACCACTCCTAAAAAGCACAGGCTGTGGTGAAAGATAATCTCTCTCACAAAAAGAGTTATATGTCAACAATGAGGGATGCCCCAGGTAATTTAAGTATTCCAGAGGTGCATTTAAGGGAAGGTGCAGAGCAACTCTCTTCAAAATAAATAAAATGCTCATTTAAGGAGCTTCCTGTTAATACTCGTTCATGGAGTATAGTTCAAACCACAATGGGATTTTGTTTCATTTCTGATTCCATTTCTGTTTCTAAGCAATACAAAAAGCATACCCAGGGAAAAGTTATGAAGAAAATAAAAAGGTCCAGATTAGAGTAATTGAATATAGAAATTTCAGTGCAGGCAGAGAAAGATTGGAAAAAACCCAAACCAGACAAATTCAGTTCTCAAGCAATTGATTCTGTCCTAAAGCTGCTCCCCAGCATATGGAAAGCCCCACAAAATGGGGCCACTCAGTCACACCTAGGACAGACTAGGAGAGGAGCTCAAGAGACCTTAGCTTAAAAGCTAAAAGAGCCTTTTTTTTTTCTACAGCAGCAGCAGCAGCAGACCCAGGGTATTTGGAACAGAAAGAATGCAGAAAGCTTCATTGTTATATATTGTACATGTATGTTTATGCATTCCTTCAATATAAAGCGTTGAGAAAAGTTACTGTGAAATTCAAAGAAATACACACGTAAGGGCTTCCTGTGCCCACCACAAATTACCCCCTACCTACCACCCTTAGAACCAAATCCATGCTGGTCTTCAAGGTCTATTCTTCCCTCTGTGCTTGCCTATTCTGCTTTCCTACATTTCCAGGCTCTGGCACAACAAACACGTGAGTGTGCTTATCCCTGGTATGAATGAAGTTTGATTAGAAGGCAGAGTAAATGTAGGCAAGGCAAACAGCAATAAAACACTGGGAAACAGTGCTCAGTCACAACACAGTCCTGCACTGCAGATGTCTTCAGCCACCACTCTGGCAAACAGATTCCTTTCCTCCCTCCACCCCACAAGACCAAATGTCTTACTAAGAGATGGTAGTTAATCACCAGATACGAAATTTCTCCCTCGATAAGGAGACTTGGAACAATTCCAACAAGGATCCATATTACATTACGTAACACGAATATATTTTGCAGACAGGCAAACAACTGGGTGACTACACCATCACACTGATAAATGTTCAATAAGAGACTTCATGCCTAGTGTCTTTCCACTGTAAAAAATACAGCTACAACCCAAAATTCACACAGAATTTTGGTTAAATAAGCATTTCTTTATCCCTAAAGAACTTAAGATTTCAACTACCATGAAATCTAAAAATGTCAAACATGCTGCTAAGTATTTCTTAAGGGTAAACATAGTGCTGAAAGCTGCTTAGAAATGTTAACATGTTAAATAAATTCCAATGTTTAAATACTTTGATAGTGCCTGGGAATTGTACCCACACCTGAGCCTTACAAACCACATTCCTCAAACCTTACTCAGATCTATGAATAGCAACTCTCATTGCAACTCTCGTCTTCCATAATTGCAGAGATGGAAAACAGAAATATGGAGACCCCTGGATCTAACTGCACTTGGGGAATAATTTATATTAAAGGTACACAGAAAAACATATAGTGAAAGTTGAACCATTGATGTCACAGAAACACAGAATGGCTTGGGTTGAAAGTAACCTGAAAGTTCATCCAGTTCCATCCCTCCTGCCACAGGCAGCGAGAGTTTCCACTGGATCAGGTCACTCAAAGCCCCACCCAACACGGCCTTCAACACTTCCAGGAATGGGTCATTCACAGTTTCTCTGACAATCTGCTCCAGTACCTCACCAACATCATGGTGAAGGATTTCTTCCTAATATTCAATCTAAATCAACCCTCTTTCAGCTTAAAGGCATTACCTCTTGCCCTATCACTATGTGTCCTTGTCAAAAGTCCCCCTCCAGCTTTCTCGTAGCCCCTTTAGGTACTGAAAGGTGCCACAAGATCCCCCCAGAGCCTTCTCCAGACTGAACAACCCCAACCCTCTCAGCCTGTCCTCATAGCAGTGGTGATCCAGCCCCCTGATTATCTTTGTGGTCTCCTCTGCACTCACTCCACCAGGTCCACGTCCTTCCCATGTTAGGGGCCCCAGAGCTGGATGCAGAACTGCAGGTGGGGTCTCACCAGAGCAGACAAGAGGGGCAGAACCACCTTCCTGGAACTGCTGCCCATGCTGCTGCTGATGGAGCCCATGTTTGGCTTTGTGGGATGCAAGGGCACATGGCCAGGTCATGCTGAGCTTCTCATCAATCAACATCCCAAGTTCTTCTCCTCATGGCTGCTGTCAGTATTATTGAGCCCTTTTACATCAAGGGAGTTGGGAAGCAAAGGAAAGAGAATGCATGGAGACTGTGCTCTCAGAGATGATGGGGTTTTCCTGATTATACACCTAACCGAGGCAATAAGGGTTCATTACAATCACTTGTTCTGGCCTCCCCTACCTACAGCCCATAACATTTCCCCATATTAAGTCCTGGTATAAATAAACCTGCCTTTAGAAAAAACATCCCTGATTTAGCTTTTTAGTGATGAAAATCTCTAAGAACTTATTAGTCTAATGAGTGCTTTTATTTTAAAAAACTTTCCTCTCTGTCTAGCCTCAGGCTGTCTAACTTTAAATTTCCAGCACTGACTGTTCTTAAACCCTTTTTTTCTTGAGTAAAGAGGCCATTCCTCACCTCAGCCTTTTCAGACAAGGATCCAGCCACTTCTTCTTCCTTTTGGATCCACCAAAACCAGCATATGCTCCAAGCGTCTCTACAGCAAGTGTCTTGAAAATGCTTGATGGGCTGCACCTTGAACAAATCTCTTATTGAAGTGCACATAGCAAAACAGTAACACTTGTGCACTTCAGGAGGAATTGTCCCACCTGCTCCTCTATCCTCTCAAATTCATTAAAGGGCATTAAATGTTTCCTGCCAAGGTTTTCCAAGAATCACTAACTCTGGGGTGTAGAATCCCTAACTGTTCCCATGCTATGACTCCACACTTGGAATACTGAAATGAGTGGTGGTTGGCTGCATTCAGTAGCTATCAAGTATCCAAAACTACTGTGTAATTGGTTCTCAGCCTCCATCATTTATTCCTTTCTTTGTACAGCCATAAAATAAAATCGAAGTTGTACATTATTGTATTTAAGAATAAGTAACTGTACTTTTTAAAGGAAGACAAATTTAGGCAGCACACGGCAAGAGCGGATCCTCACCTGGGCGCCACAGAGCCGCTCACGGGCTCGGTGGCGAAGAGAACAACTGCGCGCCCGTTCCTCATCCCTGCCACGGCACAACAACCCCAGACGGCATCACTGACAGGAAAGATCCACCACCTTGGATTTTCACAGTACACATTGTACAAAGCATTGTTCAAACATAAAACCCCGACCAAATATGCAGGCATCTCCTATCAGGTTATTAACACCAAAGGACCCTGTCTCGGCGCGGGGAGCAGGGCCAGCGCAGCCCGCTCCGGGCAGAGCGTCTCCACCGGCACCGTGCCGCAGGCTCTCTCCTCGGGTTCTGCTCTCGGGGTCAAGAAAAGGGAAAAAAAGAGAACAAAACCGAAACACGCCCCCAAACCAGTTGCTATTAAGAATGACGGACTCACCAGGAACCTCAGCAGGAGAGGAAAAATCACGTACGAGCAGCACCATCGCTGCCGCCGCCGAGGGCTGCTGCTGCCAACTCCGCAGCCCGGTGGGGCTGGGAGGTGAAGTCCCGCTCCCGCGGGCTCGGCTCCTGCCTCGGGCACGGAGCGCACAGCCCGCACCGAGCCCGGACAGCGTCGCACTCAGACGGGGCAGGTGCAGCCCTGAGACAGCCAACCTGTCACCGCTCCCTGCCCGTGTCACCGCGCCCCTCCCGCAGCCCGGGGCTCCCGGGGGTGGCTCCAGCCCAGCCGGCCCCGCCGGGAGCGGAGCTGCTCCACCGCGTCCCCCCGCACCTCTCCCGCTGCCGATCCGGCCCCGCGGCCGCGCTCCCGCAGCGCCTCTCGCCGGCTGGGAGCCGGACCGGGGTGCGGGGCGGGATCTGGGTCGGGATGCGGGGTGGGAGCCGGGTCGGGATGCGGAGCGGGAGCCGGACCGGGATGCAGGGCGGGATCCGGACTGGGATGAAGGCGGGAGTCGGGGCTGCCGTCCCGAACTGCGGGGAGCGGGGCGGAGCAGCCGGCCGAGCGGGGCCGGGCGGGAGCGCCTCCGCAGCGGCACCTCTCCTTCCTTCTCCTCCTTCTCCCCTCTCCCCCGTTCCCCTTCCCCTTCTTCTCCTCTCCCTTCCCGCTCCCCCTTCGCTGCCCGCCCCAGGGTGCCACCGCCGTCCCATGCAGGGGGGACAGTGGGGACCCAGGTCAGGTCCCCCCATCTTTCCGACGGGGTTGGGAAGGGTGCGGATCCCGTTAGTGTCATCTCCTGGTTTTCAGCGGGATTTCAGTAGTGCGGAACTGGCAGCTCAGGAGGCGATTCTGTGATTTCTCAGGAACGGTTTGGAAAGAGAAAAAATAAATGGTATTTACTTTACAGTTTTACAGTGTTTCAATCTTTATTAAATAACAGGTGTATCTGCACCGGGTGAGGGAAACATCCAAAAGGTAAAACTGTATTTAAGAGTATAATAAAAGGCATTTGTCATAGCTGTCCTCCTTACACCTCTCGGCAACACTCATTAAGCTTTATGACCATCACTTCCAACGGTTCAAGTGAGCTGGATTTATCAAACAGCTACAAGTATTACAAAATATTCCAAAATTCAAAAGTAACACAGCAAAAACCCCATCTGGAACAATCCAGATGAATTGAATGATTCATTCACCCTCAGGTACCTGAAGAGCTCACATAGCAGGCACCTAAGAAAGATAAGGAAACTAATTTAGTACTTACATGCACTTCCCTACATGTTAAAATGCTGTTCTGAAATTGGTGGAATAAACAGAGGTAGGCCACATGAAAATAGTTCAGCCTTTCTTTTTTACAGCTGTGAAATTTTATCACTTTCAAAAATTCTGATGCATACAACCAGAATCTCCTGCTCAGCTTTCACATAAAAAAAAATTAGCATGAAATTTGCAGTTTATGTACAATAGCAATGTAATGTTGCTCATTACCCCCAAATTATTTTTTTAAAATTGCTGGGTTTGTGTTATTCCAAATAATGCATATGTTGGAAAAATTTCATTATTGGGAGGTACAATATTTACTTGGCCAGTATATAAATACATTACCTTCGAAACATAATTTGAGCTTGCTACATGTTATACTCACAACACTGTTTTTTGACTTGTTCAGGCAAAGCTATTGAAGAGACCTGCTCTAAATTAAATGCTCAAGTACATCCTCTGCCTGCAATTACTAGAATAACACATTGCTCTCTGTAACAGTGTGAATCATTATCAAAAAAGCTACCCAAGTGAATACATTCTGTAATGCATGATTTAATTTAAAGTATTAAATCTACAGCTCCAGATTTACATGGGGGGTTTTACATTTTCATTTTATAAATGTTGTCTGGGGGGCTGGTGAAAGGAAGGACCGGCAGCTATTTGCACATCAAGAGCTCGGGTACAGCATTACTAACCAGGTATCCAAGTACAAGGACAGTTTCTGAGAAATATCACAGGCCTTTTGTGTTTCTCTTGGGACAGAGAGCAGCCACTCATAGAAACTGGAGGCCCCATATATTTAGGCAGCACTGCCCATACCAGCCCATATTTATTAATCACCCTTTGTGATCCATAACAGACCACATGAACCAAAGGTTTGTAAACCAGGATTTCAGGAATCTGTGGCCTATTTAGAACAAAGATAAAGTGTTCTTGTTGCCATTTCTTTGGTGACTCCAATCTCCATCAGTAACACTTGCATTGCTGTAAAGAATTACCCCACTGTGGTCCCAGCCTGCAGCTTTATTAAGAATGAATTGTGGTGCTTGTGGCCCTTTTCCAGGGTATTTTGACAACTCTCTTGTTCTCTGGGACTGAAGTTTTGCAGTCAGTTTTCTTCTCGGGATACAGAGCTGCTAATTCCATGCACCAGAAATCAAGGAACTTCACCATTTATTGATATCCTGGTTCACACAGCCACAAATTCTTCCGTATGGGAAGAACTTGTGCAAATTACACAGAGGTCGGTTCAATAATATAAATGAACAAAACCTAGTTTGCTTCCATTTCAGGTAGCATTGAGTGCTTCTATTTCTCCTCACTGTAATCTAATCTACCAGTAAATATCAGAAAAATATTAGGCTATCAGTGCATTTTCTAAACTTAAAGGTTTTGAGTAAGAGATCATGTGCCATGAAATAGAAAAGAGATTTTCGATAAACGTCCCCAGCTGTTAACAGCAAGAGTTACTCTGGTATATTTACCTTTTTTTCTTGGATAATATATGTGTTAGGAGCAGAATTTGAAAACAAAATTAAAAAAAAAAAAAGCCTTTATGGAGGAAGCTGAGATATGCAAGTCCTCATCGTCCAGTTGAACACTCCCTGGGCCATTTTCCAAGAGTGTAATTGCAGTCATCATGGAGAGAGGAGTGTGCATTTTGCCAACTCTATTCTCAAGGTTTTGAGCTATCAATTCCTGGAGGTATTTGTAAAAAATAGAGACCTCAGAAGTACCTTGTAGCAGGCAAAAAATTAAGGAAGATATTTCAATGAAAGTGTCCTCTCTCTGTGGTTTGCGGGGGTTTTTTGTTGTTGTTTTGTTTTTTCAGTGGTTTGTGATCTTGTATGTTCTGCATTTTAAATTAAGGACTTTTTGGCATTTCTGTAAAAAGACTCTGTTAAAAATTTAATGTGGCCTGTGATAGTGATGAGTGATATGCTGCTTTGCACTTCCAGCTAAAAGGGGAAAAACTTCAACTTTATGTTTGGAAAAAATGTCTGGTTTGATGCATTAATTAATAAAAAGGCAAGATAATATTTCAAAAAGATATACAGTAACTGCTTCAGGAGCAATAGCACCATGCTTCTTCAATCCATTCATCAGTTCATTCAGAGTTCCTTCTTGAAAAAAGCCAATTTAATTTAATCAATGTTATTATGCCTGCTGAGTTAATTTTACTTAATAATACATTTAATTTAATTTTGACTGTTCCTTCACAGTTCCTGCTTGGTGAGCGTATGTCCTACAGGGTTGTTGGAATTTGACGTAGCCCAAACAATCTTCTTTTCAATGTACATCATGAATCTTCATGTGATCAGTATAACCAAGTAGAATTGTGATCCAGATCCATCTGCTTTTCTTAGGACTTGGATTTTGTCTTTGTAACAATGGCACTGGGCTGCAAGTCAGAGGTTCTTGTCCCTGAGCTTCCTTGACTCACTGTTTTTACTTATGTGACATGAAGAGGTTTTCTTATTACAAAGCCAAGCTTCCATCTGAGGCAAAATCAGCATTTTCCAAGTTTCATTCCAGTTATTCACTGTCACCTCAGCCTTCTCTTCCTCTGCATACTGAATAAGCATTGTCAAAACCAAGATCCAGGAAATGTTATACAAGAAGAATGAAGTCTCTTGTACAAGAGGGCAACACTTTGCAAAGGTTTTTCTTAATGTTAGTTACTGCACCAACAGAACAATTATGTTTCACAGGCTTAGAAATGAAAAAGGGAGAACTGGTGACATTAGCTCTTCTGAGATAAGGCCATTTCTGTTTCAGCTACTGAAAAGATTTAGAAAAGCAGGTATTTACAAAAAGCTTTTCAGAGTAATTACAGCATCTCCTGTTCCTCTTAAAGGAGAAGTTAAAAGCAGACTCAGAAAAATCAAATGCAGCAACACATTTGTACTTCCCTTTCGCACATCATAAAATGAGGAATGTAATTTCTCCTGCTTGTCTTTTGTACATTTAAAAGAAAAAGAATAAGAGAAGGCACTAATTGGTGCCTCATTGTGCTGTATGAAGCCAGCTTTTGAATTACTGCCTAGGATGGACTCATGCAAGCTAAGGGAATGCTCTTACAAACCCCATTACTGAGTGTACTATTTATTTAGACAATTATTTTGGTGTCTGCTATGCCTTTTTTTTCCGTAAGAAAGAACTGTGCAAAGTGAGTCAGAGCTGTAGAATGAACTGCTGCATAAAGAAGGGTTCAGTTAATATCCAGGTACCTGGTGTTCCATGTCGAAAAATATTTCTCCAGGCAACACTGAAAAAACCATTGAAAGAACTTGAACATTTATGAAGCACCTGTGAAGCATAGACTGGGACCCAAACATATAATTTCATCCTAAATGTACCAAAGTACATTTCTAAAATTACCGTTTTACTTCCAAATAGCTAGCTACAATTTTACTAATTAGAAAATTAATCAGTAAAATAAGTGTGTTTTTCACAAAAGTTTTATTGCAAATAATTTTAATGGCCTCTACAAACATCAGAAATATTTGATGAAACCAGCTGCTTTCCTATATGTAAAATCTGTAAGGTTCATCAAGAATATAGTTCTAGAGAACAAATTATTAGTTATCTTGCAAGAAATTGTCAGTTGACAAGATTTGGGACGTTTTAGAAGATGCAGAAGAAAAAACCCCAGAACACCCTTAAATTCCACATAATAGAGAATGAAGAGAAACAGTCCTCTCCTAGCTCTCTAATTTTGTTTTTTTTTCAGTTAATCTCAACATTTTTCCTGGACCCGTGAAGCATTTCTTCCAATAAAACCTCCCTCAAACTCTACAAGATTACTACAGTTACTTTGCTGAAAATGCAGACACAGACCCTTAGAGCCTGTCAATAATATATGGACTGCAAAAATTTCTGGAGATTCAGGCAAAATTCTTCCTTTTCCTCTGCTGCTACGGAACTACTCTAAAGCAAAGATATTTCACCAATGTCTTTGCATCATCCTGACTCACTTCAATACTTTGGTTTAAGCCAACCAGAAAATGAGTCTATAAAACTGCAGGTTTTATTGAATTAACATGGTGTACCAACTCTTCGATCCTCTAATTTGTCTTTCTATGGAATTACTCTGCTGCAAGCAAAGGTACTTGTTAACACCAGCAACAAATATTTAAGACAGGCTTTATTTATCAATGCTTGTCATTCTGGTCAGAAACTGAAAGGACATTTTAGCTCAAACAAATTGGTTCAACTTGTCCTTGACAAGAAACACTGCTTAGGAATGGAGAAGCTGCGTTCTGCATTTAAAACAGGGTTTGGAAAAATAACGGGGGTGACAAGCTTACATCTGCACAGCAAAAAGTACTTCCATTTATTTTGTAAAATAATTCTTCACCATTTAGAAAGTTTAATGACATGGAAAAGGTCTCTAATTTGTTTTTATTTCATTTGCATGATGTTTTGCTACATGCACTTGTTCACAGTGTTACTCTTGTGAGGTGATTATTTCTAAAAGAAAAGCTCTAAACTTAGAAGGGGCTCTGAGCAACCTGATCTAGTTGAAGATGTTTCTGTCCCTGACAGGAGGCTGAAGCTGGATGATCTTCAAGGTCCCTTCCCAGCCAAAACTATTCTATAATTCTGTGATTCTATGATCTTGAATCAAGTGCTTCTTCAACATTAAGTGACCTATAAAAACAGCCCAAATGTGTTGCCTTGAGCACGTGTAGGGGATGCTAGGTACCCCTGAGTGTCTCTCTGTCACTCCCTTCCTCAGCTGGACAGGGAGAGAAAATATAACAAAAGGCTCATGGGTCAAGGTGAGGACAGGGAGGGGTCAGTCACCAGTTACTGTCACAGGCAAAACAGACTCCAATTGGGGAAATTAATTCATTTCCAACCAAATCAGAGTAGAGTAATGAGAAATAAAACCAGATCTTAAAAGCATCTTCCTCCCACTGATCCCTTTTACCCAGGCTTAAATTCACTCCTAATTTCTCTCCCTCCTCCCCTCCCGAGCAGCACAAGGCAGGGAATAGGGGCTGGACCACTCTGTTGGCCCTGAGCCTTCACATCAGCTCAGCTTCTTGTGGTGCTTACTCCACCTTAAAGATAACATGTGTTTGGTGTTTTTCCCAAAGCACAAGAAAAAGTAAAACCACCAAATTGTAAGTGCATCCATGTAACATTCTTGCCAGTTTTCCATTCAGCATCTCATAGTATGGCATTTTATATCAGTTTTAGCAAGAAAATGCCAGAAGGGCATCCCCATCCTGTAATGGTTATTGTCACATCAGTAAAGCAAATAAGAGTGTAAAAATAAGTGCACTGGTCAGGGTAAAGAGCAACATGTTTTATTTAATTTTCTTGCAATTAAGGTCTTGAATTCCAGAATGGGATAGCAGTGTGACTGCTTGTAATGCTGATATTGAAGCATTTCTAAATTATAAAAGACTGAGATTGAAATTAAGATGTTTTTATGCACAGCACACTATAACAAAATTCACAGGCTGGGTATTTTTAAACAAAACCTTTCAAAAGCAGTTCCTATTTTCACTTAAATGTTTATACCTCATGAAATCTGTCATCTTCAAACACACATATTGTGGAAGTATTTGGGCACAAGCTCTCAAAATTTATAATCTTACAACCTCATTATGATGACTGCTTAAATAACATTTAAAACAACACCATGTTCCATGTATTTTAAGATATTATCTAATATTATTTACCAGAAGCAAATGAAGAGTTACAAACATGTGAATAGTCTTGGTACATTCTGATGTTTGCATAATAAGGTCATTGGAGGTAATTTTCTTAACCATACATGACTATTTACAGAAATCTTGACAAAGAAAACAGTTGTCTCAGAAATAATTCAAATTTATGAGCCTTCATAGTCATATGAATATCCTCAATAAGACATTTCTGGCTCTCTGACTTGGGAGGCTACTCTTGTTTTAAGTAAATCAAATAAATTGAGATTTTAATATAGAGATCACACATTGCTCCTGAACCATCTGTGGTGAATTTGGATTTGTAGGAGGAAATAATTCAATACATTTTGAACAAATAGATCTGGAGCCCTTCTCAGCTGAAATCAGCCAATTTCTGGGTTTGAAAAAAAAAAAAAAGGGTATAAACTCACAACATTTATTTGCTTTAAGACATTTATTTTTAAATTTTGATCACTAGAAATTCCCACTAAATTGCTTTGCACATTGCTTTGCTAATGGCTTTGGAGAAGTAAAATATATTCTATAGCACTCTTTTGATCTATTTGGGAAAGAGTGTCTTTTCCAGCCATACAATCATATACCGAATTTCTGAATCCCAAGTTACAACTATAATTGGTCCAAAAATATTAATACACTATAACACTTTATCATAGATGTAAGAACCAGTAATATGTCCTAAATGTAGTGTCCCTTGCTTTGGTTAGATATATTCTCATTTCTTTATCTTACTGGAACAAAGATGTGATTTTCAGAAAAAAACCCCAAGCAATAGGATGGAGAATGCCTAGTCCTGTGATATGTGCCAGGCTTTTCCTCCAGCATTCTGCTCCTGAGCTGTTCCTGCTGTTCCTGTTCTGTATTTATCACACAATGAGGAAAACGACTGAAGTGGAGCAAATGAAAATGCATCTTCCTCTCCTGCTCGAAGAAAGTTGATATTCAAAGGCCTTCAAGTAATACCTGACACCCTGCTGCCTTTTTGTGTCTCTAATTGCTGAGTATCACTGAATAAAGCGATGCTGACATCCAGCAGCTTGGAGAAAAGTGCTGCTTTCAGCTGTGATGTGCAGAGGGAGCTGTGATGTGCCGGTGTGCAGGGCTGAGGCAGCAGCTTGGCTGATGGGCCCAGCCTTGGGCAGTGCTGGATCCATTTTCAAGGCAGCTGGAACCAGCTGTGCCTGACATGGAGGCAGCTCCTGGTGTCTTCTCACAGAGCCCACTCCTGCAGCCCCCAGCCACTGCCTGCACATTACCATGTCAAGTCAGTACAGGAGGTTTGTGCCATTTCTTGGGACCTCTATGCCAGCACAGAAGGGAACAAAGTGGGAAATCAGGTCCCTGTGTTAAGCCATAAACCTGTTGTGCTCTCTGTAGGCAGGAGTGTGCCTGTTTCCTAAAAGCAGGAGAGAACTGTTCTCAAGGACCACCACCGACAGTACCAAGAAGCCTAAGAGCCTCTATGTCTTTATTTGAGGCTAACATCGATATTTAAAAACTGGAAAGATTAACTAGATATGCCACTAAATTTTCTTCCGTTTGGTGCCAAGGTAAATAACTAAGAGCTGGTTCCCAGGAGAGCTCTTCTTCATAACATTTCCCCCTTTTTTTCTCCTCAGCTTTAGTTTTGAAGATGCTGGAAGTTTATATGAACATGCAAATCCTGAGAACGTCCTTATGGACAAGTAACAGCTTCTCCTGAGGTAGTTCATTGCACTGGTTAATCGTCATGCACAGTAGCAATCAGTTCTTCAGACAAGTTCTTTCTACACCTTTTTAGTGCCTTGTCCTACCTTCATCAAACACTTTTTCATTGCCATATTTGCTTGCTGCTGGCAGGTGGCTCTAGCTCCAGTGTGTGCATGCAGTGTGAAAGAGTGCAGGTTGTTCTTATCATGGCTTATCTTGTCCTGTCATGAAAGCCACAACAAACATCTTGCCTTCGGTGAGCAGTCCCCACAAACGGCATTTCATTCAAAGTTCTGCTGAAACTCAAAGATCTGAAATGTCAGCATTTCCCATGAAATAAAAATTTAAAATGCCAAACAGTTTTCACCCCAAGTGTCTGTACATATTGTACATCCCAGTATGTTTGTACATATTGTTTATCCCAGTATGTTTGTACAGTTTCCTAGACACAAGGACAAGACATTACTCTGTCCACTTCCTGCTAGAGCAAGTTTTAAAGCTTAGGAAGTGAAGGAGGCTGTGCTCTTCTCCCCCTCCAGCTCTGTAGTTTCTCTTTGAGTTGTCATGTTGTGTAGCAATAATGTTTCTAACTTGCTGTGTTAGAACCAAGAATTTTTTTAAACAATTGTTTAATGGCCATTCAGCTCTTCAAAGAACTTCTAGCAAGTCACTGCACTAAAATGTCTCAGAGAAAAACAAAAACAAAAATGAAACCCAGAAGTCAGTAAAGCAAATAATTAAAACTTCTGCTGGGGTAAAGCATCCCTGATCTGGCCAGCAGAAGAGGTGCCATATAGATTAACCCAAGAGTCCATCTGATGCCCTGTTCCAATCCCTGTGGCAGTGAGCAGTGAGTGTGTAGGAAGGGAGCAAGAACAAGAGCAGCACACTGAGATTCTTCCTCCAGCATCCAGCCACGTGTAGCTCAGGAACTAAGTCAGAAAAATTAAACAGAATTCTACTGATTTTGTATTTCANCCTGAGGTAGTTCATTGCACTGGTTAATCACTGTCATGCACAGTAGCAATCAGCTCTTCAGACAACTTCTTTCTACATCTTTTCAGCGCCTTGTCCTACCTTCATCAAACACTTTTTCTTTTTCATTGCCATATTTGCTTGCTGCTGGCAGGTGGCTCTAGCTCCAGTGTGTGCATGCAGTGTGAAAGAGTGCAGGTTGTTCTTATCATGGCTTATCTTGTCCTGTCATGAAAGCCACAACAAACATCTTGCCTTCGGTGAGCAGTCCCCACAAACGGCATTTCATTCAAAGTTCTGCTGAAACTCAAAGATCTGAAATGTCAGCATTTCCCATGAAATAAAAATTTAAAATGCCAAACAGTTTTCACCCCAAGTGTCTGTACATATTGTACATCCCAGTATGTTTGTACATATTGTTTATCCCAGTATGTTTGTACAGTTTCCTAGACACAAGGACAAGACATTACTCTGTCCACTTCCTGCTAGAGCAAGTTTTAAAGCTTAGGAAGTGAAGGAGGCTGTGCTCTTCTCCCCCTCCAGCTCTGTAGTTTCTCTTTGAGTTGTCATGTTGTGTAGCAATAATGTTTCTAACTTGCTGTGTTAGAACCAAGAATTTTTTTAAACAATTGTTTAATGGCCATTCAGCTCTTCAAAGAACTTCTAGCAAGTCACTGCACTAAAATGTCTCAGAGAAAAACAAAAACAAAAACGAAACCCAAAAGTCAGTAAAGCAAATAATTAAAACTTCTGCTGGGGTAAAGCATCCCTGATCTGGCCAGCAGAAGAGGTGCCATATAGATTAACCCAAGAGTCCATCTGATGCCCTGTTCCAATCCCTGTGGCAGTGAGCAGTGAGTGTGTAGGAAGGGAGCAAGAACAAGAGCAGCACACTGAGATTCTTCCTCCAGCATCCAGCCACGTGTAGCTCAGGAACTAAGTCAGAAAAATTAAACAGAATTCTACTGATTTTGTATTTCACAGTTCAACTTGGCTGTGGAGGTTTAAGTGTTTGCTACAATGCAAAGGATAAATCCAGACAGGAGGCAGATGATTTTAGCTGCTTTAGGATTCACAATTTTTCCTGGCTGTGCTCAGGCAGCGTAGGATCTGCACAGCCTGCACAGACTGCCACCTCTCCAGAGCACCAAATCCTCTTCAAATATTTGCTTTTCAATCAACAAGTAATTTCAACCTCACTGTTTGTTTTCTTTCTTGTTAAAAGCTCCTGTTTTGCATTTGAAAGATGAAAGCTTACAGTTCTTTCACATTTAGGGTTGTATTTCTGAGCCAGCACTTCCAGCACTTTTCACATTTCCTATCACAGTTCTCAGAACTGATTATACTGCCAACCATTTACATTTTCCAGTTTGCAATTTGCAGTGTAATAAGGAATTAAGCAATGTTATCAGGTAACTCCTCCTGAAAAGAAGTGTGCTGGCTCCTTCTTATTTTTTTTTTTTATTTCTCTTGTGAAATCACTACGAGCATTAGTCATTCTGAGGGGAAAAAAAAAAAAAAAAAAAAAAGGAAAAATAATGGTGATTTAGGTTTTTTAATTTAGATTAAAAAATAGTGAATTTATTAAGCAAGAAAGGAAAATAACCCCTCAATAGGTGTGAAAGTTGAATAAATCTGTGTCTAAAATTAGCTCAAACATTATTTAATACTTCCTTCTCTCTAAAGACCACCTAGATACTTGGCAGACGTTAACAATATATTATTGATCCAGAGGAGGTGATTTCAAAAGCAGGTCTCCTTCAGTGTTTTATTATTCTTATCCTTTGCTATTTATTTTCTTACTATTTAACATAAATCTCCCTGAGTTGCAATTAAAGGCATTATTCCTGGTCCTACCTTTCATTACATATTGGCTCATTAATCACCTTTTCTAGTAAATCACTATGCAGTCTGAGACGTATAAAGAAGTCTGGACAAGGGTGATAAAATAAATGCAGTTCCTCCACAAATCACATTTTCTAAGCTTCCTTTTGGTGCTGCCTTCAGGAATAAATACTCTTCTGTCTGTCCCACCATCACACTGGGCTGAGAGTTACATTCAGTGCCTGATAAACACCAAGCAGAACAAAATGACTGCTTTCTGTGCCCTTCATGGTACCCTTCAATTTACTTAGTTGTTTATAACATCATACTTGGGTTCCTATTGGTTGTAATTACATTTTTTTTTCTGCAGCACTGCTGCCTAGACAATTAGGCCCCATTTGGTAGTTGTGCATTTGATGTCCTGGTTTTTATGAAATCTCTTGTTGTTGTCTTCCCCAACCCATTCAGGTTTTTTAGTTTTGATCCCGTCATTCAGCGTGCTTGCAACTTCTTTCAACATGCTCTCAATAACAACCTTTTATAAGCATCTTTTTTTTCCATTATTCAAGTTATTGTGACTAATACTAATCAGCCCATAGAGCAAAAACCCACCCATCATCTTGCTTATTCCTCCTACTTTTATAAACCTTTATTAGCAATGATTGGTTAGTTTTTCCCCAGATTACACATTCTTACGTGGGAGAGCCTAAAAAGACAAATTTACTACAAAATAACACACCTATTCTACATTTCCTCTTCATCCATTAAACCAGCTATCCTACCAAAGAATAAAACCAGATTATTTGATATATACTCTTGACACATCTGTGTTGGATGCTCATGGGTGGTGCTGAGTGTTTATTTGTAAACAGTTCCTGGCTTAACATAATTTTGTCATTTTGTTATTTTTCTAGTGGCTCCCTGGATGTTGAGCTGAGGCTGATGGACTCAGCATTTCTTTGGACCTCCTGCTGTCCTTCTATCTACAAAGGGTAGCTGGAGAGGAAGGATAAGTAATTTTTTGCATTAGAACCTACAAACACTCACATACATACACATACACATTTATCAGTCATTTGGGAACCTTTTTTATTTTCCTTGTGATTCAGTGACATAATTATTGCTAATATATTTTTTTAAATCATTTCTTTGAATATTTCTAAATAGAACAGAAAAACAGCCTAGGAACTATTTTCATTTTATACTATACTGCATCTAAAGGTATAGATGCAAAGATGTGAGATTTCTGAAGGATACAAAGGATAAAAAAATCCACAGGATGCAAGGGTAAGTTATTTAAGCACCGTTAGCTTTGTCTACAGGATGCCAATGCAAATACAACAAATGCTTCCACTAGCTTTTATTTCACTAAAAACCAGCATGTAATTTCATCCCCAACTTAGCTCACAAAAATACTGCAGAAGTCACAGAAAAAAAAAAAAAAAAAGAACACATACTGTAGGAGATTTTCTTTCCTGTGTTTTCCTATGACCACATCCTTGTGCACTTGTTAATAAAGATCTGCTTTTGAAGAGGTTTAGTCTTCACCTTCAGTTTTCTCCTTCCATGGCCATTAGCAAATGCTAAACATGAAAGCAATGAAAAATCCTTAGTTTTACTTCCCTCTGTCCTTTCATGTTTTTCAAACACAATCTTTCCAATGAATGTACAATTAAGACTAAACAAGAAACCTTTTTGTAAAGTAGGTGTCTATATGTCCAAACATATTCCACTGATGCTGAAACTAGAAGCCTTGATCTTCTCTGTCATGTTTAATCTGGTTTGGAAGTACAGGAGAAATCAGGAGAAATCGCAGGAGAGAAACCTACACAAGATTCTCATATGCACCCCAATAAAAATGATAGTAATAATTAAAAAAACACACACTGAAACAACAAAAACCCCACCCTTTGAAAACTCTGCAGTTTTGTATGAGGTGTCTTTCCTGTTTCCCAGGCAACTTCAGAGAGACAGCACAGATATGATGTATATATATATGTGTGTGTGTGTGCGTGTGTGTGTTAATTGAGTGAAATAAAACTCAGGATCAACTCTCTATAAAGAAGTAGAATTTAAGGAAGCTGAAGATAAATGAGCCTTTTTTGTAACTTTGGTGGCAACATTATTGGTAACTAATGGTAACTTTGTGTCAGATAATTGACACAAATTAATTCCAAGCAGAGGGAAAAGGGGAACACAGGAAGGCAGGGGAATGCGATGGCTCCTCTGGAGAAGCTGCTCCTGGGAGAGCTTTGTACGTCCAGGAAAGGACTTCCCAACAGCAACAACATAACAGAGAAAAATTCTCCGCTCTTTGGAGGGATTGTGCTCACACACAGGCTGGCAACGCCAGCTGTCCAGGAACGCCGAGAGCCGCAGGAGCAGCTGTCCTTTGTGCCCGCCGGAGGATGCCGGGGCGGAGCACTCCCTCAGAGAGTCACAGAACCATAAAACGGTTTGGGTTG